>JBBPRS010000306.1:0-25191 GCA_038093155.1 Boletus huronensis | reverse complement strand
GGGTTATGATGTCATAGATAAGAGATAAGAAACCCTATAACCCAGGGTGAGGGGTATGACATCATGTTCTAGACTTGATGACTAAGCAAGGTCTAGAACCTCAATAACAAATATGAACAGGGAACTGAAAAGAAGGTTTAAGGTTTGATCATAAAAGACCATATGAAGAATAAGGTTCTGGAAATGAAATCTAAAGGTGAAAACCTTATATCTTCGATAGTAAGTTCTCCACTGGTCATTGAGCCTTTGCCCTTCTTCCTATCGTTACCTCTGCTACTTTGGAGTTGTGCAACTTCAAAAGATTTCATCATCAATATCATAGTTAGACATGTTATCAATGAGATTGTTCAAACAATCAGTTTATCAGTACACAACTTATTGATTGATTAGTACAGCTTAGTAAGGCTTAGTGAACCCTGCGTGACACGATCCCAGTGCCACCGGGTAAAAGTCCCCAGACGTTATAAGAAACATCTGCTTCCCGAGTTCACCCGAATTTCCTATAACGGCTCGAGACTACGAGCTCGCAAATAGCAGTGCTTACCTTATCAATCCAAATCAGGCAAGCATAGGTGTTGGTCGTGGTCTGGACTTGCTCAGGAACGTCGACTGCAATACACAGTTTGAGGCGTTGAACTAAGAAAAAGGGAGGTCTATGCATTCAATTCTTAGATGGCTAATGATGTGAGATCATGCTGGGAACTGATCAGTGTACCATGGTGAGCTGAGGTTGCCCTGGTTCAAGTCACGAGGGAAAGAATGCCTGAGTGTTCGTGGGAACGTAGTTACGAGCGAAATAGCTGAGCTCGAACGATAGGAGTGAGTGGAGCAGTATCAGACAAATTATGAAGGATGAGAAGTTTATCATGCCCTAAGTAACTTAGGCCAGCCTGGGAGCGGAACGGCGGTTCGACGTTCGACGTTCAACATTGGTTCAACAACTCTTTAAGTGAGTGTTCTCATGGGCTGAGCCTTGTAAGCAATCCCAATTTTCTGTCAGGGACGACCTCGTCATGGTCTTTCCAACTCCACCTGACAGGATTTACAACGAGGTACGATTTTCGGTTATTGTATGAGCATTGCTCAGCCCGACAATCATCGTGACCTATTTTTTTACGCGACCTTGTGAGGACATTCCACCGCACTTCTCCCACATGCTGCTGTGTTGCTTTTTTTTGTCCTGGCCCGCTCACACACTGGCCTCTCATTGTTTTTCCAAACCATCATGTCTAGTTGTACTCAGTCCCCTCTAGCGGGTTCGGAAGGTACTTGCATTTTTCTGTTGGGGCGGAGAACAATGAAATGATGTGCCTACCAGTTGAACAGTTGCATTCACGAACGGAATCCCTTGCTGCCAAGTTCAGGCAGGGGGGTGGGACCAATTACATCGACGAGGCGATTGTCCTCGCTCGCGAAGCGCTGGAGCTTTGCCCATCTGGCCACCCCAAGCGATCTGATTCCTTGACTTGGCTTTCCATTCGTCTCAGTGACCGTTACAACCAGCTGGGGGGGATGATGGACCTCGAGGAGGTCATTGCCCTCGACCGAGATGCCCTCGCACTTCGTCCACCAGGACACCCTGATCGGTCAACGTCCTTGAACAACCTCGCAGTTCGCCTCTTCAATCGGTATAAGCAACTCGGCGGAATGGTGGACCTCAACGAGGCCATTCTCCTTGATCGCAATGCACTGGCACTTCGCCCACCGGGACACCTATACCGGTCAGCGTCCTTGAACAACTTCGCAGCTCATCTCTCCGCTCGGTACGACCAGCTCGGGGGAATGGAGGACCTCAATGAGGCCATTGCTCTCAGCCGAGATGCATTGGCACTTCACCCACCAGGACACCCAGATCGGTCGACGTCCTTGATCAACCTCACAGTTCAGCTCTCCATGCGGTACAATCAACTCGGAGAAATGGAGGACCTCAACGAGGCCATTCTCCTTGGCCGAGATGGGCTTGCACTTTGCCCACCGGGACACCCAGGTCGGTCAATGTCATTGACCAACCTCGCAGTTTATCTTTCCACTCGGTACAAGCAGCTTGGGGAAATGCAGGACCTCAACGAGGCCATTTCTATCAACCGAGATGCATTGACACTTCGCCCATCGGGACACCCAGATCGGTCAACGTCATTGAGCAACCTCGCAGCTCATCTCTCCACTCGGTACGACCAGCTCGGAGGAATGGAGGACCTCAACGAGGCCATTGCTCTCAGCCGAGATGCACTTGTACTTCGCCCACCGGGACAGCCAGATCGGTCGACGTCATTGAACAACCTCGCAGTCCAACTCTCCAAACGGTACAAGCAACTCGGAGAAATGAGGGACCTCAATGAGGCCATTCTCCTCGACCGAGATGCACTTGTACTTTGCCCACCGGGACAGCCAGGTCGGTCAACGTCGTTGAGCAACCTCGCAGTTCATCTCTCTATTCGGTACAAGCAATTCGGGGGAACGCAGGACCTCAACGAGGCCATTGCTCTCAGCCGAGAAGCACTTGCACTTTGCCCACCGGGACACCCACGTCGGTCAACGTCATTGAACAACCTCGCACTTCATCTCTCCACTCGGTACGACCAGCTGGGGGGAACGGAGGACCTCAACGAGGCCATTGTCCTCGGCCGAGATGCATTGTCACTCCGCCCAGCAGGACACCCAGATCGGTCAATGTCTCTGAGCAACCTCGCACGTCATCTCTCCACTCGGTACAAGCAACTCGGGGAAATGCAGGACATCAACGAGGCCATTCTCTTTAACCGAGATGCGCTGGCACTTTGCCCGCCAGAACACCCAGATCGGTCAATGTCGTTGAACAACCTTGCACTTCATCTCTCCACTCGGTACGACCAGCTCGGGGGAATGGAGGACCTCAACGAGGCCATTGCCCTCGGCCGAGATGCACTGGTACTTCTCCCACCGGGACACCCAGATCGGTCAATGTCTCTGAGCAACCTCGCACGTCATCTCGCCACTCGGTACAAGCAATTTGGGGAAATGGAGGACCTCAACGAGGCTATTCTCTTTGCCCGAGATGCGCTGGCACTTTGCTCACCGGGACACCCAGATCGGGTGACGTCATTGAACAACCTCGCATGTCATCTCTCAACTAGGTGCGAACGGGTTTCGGGAATGGAGGACCTCAGCGAGGCCATTGCCCTCTGCCGAGATGCACTGGTACTTCTCCCACCGGGACACCCAGATTGGTCAACGGCTCTGAGCAATCTCACACTTCATCTCGCCACTCGGTACAAGCAATTCGGGGAAATGGAGGACCTCAACGAGGGGATTCTCCTTGGCCGAGATGCACTGGCACTTTGCTCGCCGGGACAGCCCAATCGATGGACATCGTTGAACAACCTCGCAGCTAATCTCTTCGCTCTGTACAACCAGATCGGGGGGATGGAGAACCTGAACGAAGCCATTCTCCTTGAGCGAGATGCACTTGCACTTTGCCTGCCAGGACACCCAGATCGGTCAATATCGTTGAGCAACCTCGCACTTCATCTCTCTACTCGGTACGACCAGCTCAAGGGAATGGAGGACCTCAGCGAGGCCATTGCCCTCAGCAGAGATGCATTGGCACTTCGTCCACCAGGACACCCAGATCGGTCTACATCTCTGAGCAACCTCGCATGTCATCTCGCGACTCAGTACACGCAACTCGGGGAAATGGAGGACCTCAACGAAGCCATTCTCTTTGATCGAGATGCCCTGGCACTTTGCCCATCAGGACACCCTGATCGGTCAACGTCGTTGAACAACCTTGCACTTCATCTCTCCACTCGGTACGACCAGCTCGGGGGAATGGAAAACCTCGACGAGGCTATTCTCCTTGGCCGAGATGCACTGGCACTTCGCCCACCGGAACACCCACATCGGTGGACGTCCTTGAACAACCTTGCACATCATCTCTCCACTCGGGACAACCAGGTTGGGGGAATGGAGGGCCTCAACGAGGCCATTGCCCTCGGTCGAGATGCACTGGCACTTCTCCTACCGGGACACCCAAGTCGGTCAATATCCTTGAAAAACCTTGCAAGCTACCTGCATACTCGGTTTACAAAATCGAGTCAGTTACAGGATAAGGAGGAATTATTCGCTGTTTATGCTCAGTTGGTCCATGTACCACCAATGGTATCCTCCATTGATCTTTCCGCAGCAAGAGCATGGATTCGTGTAGCTGAAGATTTCCAGCATCCCACGACACTTCTAGCATACGAAACGTCTCTTCGACTACTTGTTCATCACCTGGCCACTCTGCCATCCTTACCTCAACATCTTACTGTTCTCAAGGGACTTACGTCGTCACTGGCAGCGGATGCATTCTCAGCTTGTCTTCGTCAACGCTCTCCTGTCAATGCCGTCGAGCTTCTAGAGCAAGGTCGCGGCGTCTTTTGGAGCCAGCTCACTCGCCTCCGTTCCCCACTTGATGATGTCGTTGCATATGGCCCGGCAGGAAAGATGTTGGCAGACGAGTTCACACAGCTGACGTCGCTCATTCGGAACGCCCTCAATTCACCTGGTACTGATCAGCATGATCGGGTGTGCAATCTCAATGTTCAATTGGAAGGAGTCGTGACCAATATTCGCAAGTTACCCGGGCTCTCGCGTTTCCTTCTCCCCTCGCTCTTCTCCGATCTCCAACAGGCAGCCTGTGAGGGCCCTGTCATCATTGTGAATGCGAGCAAGTATGGCTGCGATGCTCTCGTTGTCTTGATTGACCAGGACCCCGTTCACATTCCGTTGTCAATCACAAAGGAACATGTTCGAGAATTATCATCGAAGTTTCGTACCTTGACTGTGCGCGCAAAGTCAATGGACGTGACGAGAGAGCTCCACATCAGCATGCGGGAACTCTGGGACGAGGTCGTTTCCCCGATAGTCGACTTCCTGCGGACGATACATCCGTTGCAATCACGCATCTGGTGGTGCCCCACTGCCGAGTTCTCCCTTCTTCCCCTACATGCTGCCGCTCCGTCCAGGAAGGGTCAACGGAGACTCGCTGACCTCTACATCTCGTCTTACACCCCCACCCTCACTTCCCTCATTCGTGCTAGACGGCAAAATCCCTTGCATTCTGCATCAAAGGCGAAAGGTTTCGTTGCTATAGGTCAAGCGACAGCCATTCGCGGGAGTGAACTCGTTTCCATCGGCGCTGAACTGGCCAGCATTAGTCAGCGCGTCAATGGTCTGGCCACATTCACGCGCATCGAGGATGAAGAATCTTCCATCGCCCGGGTCACCGAAGAACTTCGCCAGAACGAATGGGTGCACCTTGCATGCCATGGTATCCCCAATCAGAAACAGCCATTCGAGTCCGCGTTCGCTCTCCACGACGGACATTTCACTATTCAACAAATCATCCAGTGCAATTTGGAGAATCCCGAGTTTGCATACCTCTCCGCCTGCCATACGACCGTTGGAGATGAAGAGAGTCCAGATGAGGTGATTCATCTCGCGTCGGCGATGCAGTTCGCTGGGTTTCGCTCTGTGGTCGGGACGATGTGGGCAGTGGACGATGTTGAGACGAACAAGATCACGACCATGTTTTACGATAATATGAAGGACGAGTCTGGTCATTTGGACCATACCCGTGCAGCATTCGCGCTGAACAAGACGATGAATGAATTGGTAGATATACCATTTGACCAACGTATCTTATATGTACATCTCGGTGCCTAGCTCTCTACCCTCCTTCGCTTTCATGTTTGCCGTCCTGCACCTGTGTGCTTGCCGTGCGTAATGTGCTATTGAACATTTCAGCACTTGTGCGAGGGGAAAATGTATACATCGTCACGGACACGATTCGGACCTCGAAGCTTGATCGATTGATCATTTGATTAGCGACGGATTTTGAAGGCAGCCCTCCTTCGGAACCATGAGCCAAGGGTGTCTTCGCATGCCAGTGGTTCGCGAAACAAATGAGATGACCGGCTCCGAATTACTACGACCTCGCCGTGTGTTCTCTATGGTGATTTCGCCCACCGCACCGCCCTCGGATCTCTGGGGACAACGGTCAATGCCGACACCAAATTTCAAGCACAACCAACATGATACGTGTTGCTGGTAAGCACGACGAACCCTCGTTTTCGTACCCATACTGTTCACTTTCACGCTATCGTTGATCAGTGATGGTGGTTTTATATCTAGGAATCTTGCCATTCGAAGAAGTCCCTCATGTCATGGCTTCTACGGCCAACGAGGATGACGCGCGGGGGAGGCCACGTGTGTGACATACTACAGGCCTGGAATCCTCCTCCCTGCAGCCCCCCCACCCCCCAGGCTGGCATGGTGAAGGCATCCTTTCCGAACTTCGAGGTCATTCGACGGCTCTTAGTCTACCAACGTCCAAATCCCGTCGCACCAGGACTACGCATCCTCAGAAACGCCAACAGATTCATCGATGGCGAAAACGGAAAGCCAATCAAGGTGAGGACCGCCTCGGCATGCGACGCCGTACCACAATACACAAGGAACTAACTTTGGCCCCCCCCCTTCCCAAGTCTCTCCTCACACCTCTTACCCCGCAACGTCGTCGTCGCAGGCGAAACCGGCGTCGGCAAAAGCTCCTTCATCAACCTCGTCACCGGCTCGGATACCGCAACCACCGCCAACGACGTCTGCGGCGTCACCACCCGCACGAGCTGTCATGCTTGGGAAACAGACACCCACACGCACGCCTTTCAATTGTGGGATACCCCCGGTTTGGGCGAGGGTTCGTTTGGGAACGTGTCCCCCAAGGCTGCGCAGCATGCGTTGCGCTCCCTCCTGAGGGAACTTGGCAAGGAAGGCGGGGTGCACCTCCTCGTCGTGTGCATGCGGGGCATCGCGAGAATCACAAAGGGCATGAAACAGACGTACGACGTCATCCTCCGCGTTCGGGACCAAGTGTCCCCTCAAATCCCTGTCGTGGCTGTCATCACCGAACTGGAGAAACGATGCGACGAATCCAACATCGTATCCTCCATGGAAGAGTGGTGGGCGAGCAACGAGAGCGTGCTTGCTGCCTTTGACATGACGTTTTGCGGTCACGCTTGCCTCACGACCCTCCCCGACGACTGTTATCCCGAAATGTCAGGTCGCCATGCCGAGTGCCAACGGCTCGCGCGGAACCTCCTCATTGACCACTCCCTTCCATTTGCCACGTTTGGGATGACCAACGCCCTCTCCAGTCCCTCACTCAAACTCACCCACAACATCGTCGTCGTGGGTGAAACCGGCGTCGGAAAAAGCTCGATCATTAATCTGGTGGTCGGCACAGACAGCGCAGTCGCGACAAGCGACGTGCGCGCCGTCACCGTCGGCACGAGCTATCACGACTGGAACCTCTTGCAAACACAAACATTCCGTCTCTGGGACACCCCCGGACTGGGCGAAGGCCCGCTCGGGAGCATGTCCCCCAAACACGCGCACAACGCCCTGCGATCCCTCCTCACAGAACTCGGTCACGATGCGGGCGTGCACCTCCTCATCGTCTGTTTTCGAGGTGGTCGGCGGGTCACGAAGAACATGAAACAGGCCTACGACGCGGTCCTCGCGCTCCGCGACCGCATCTCCCCCGATACCCCCATCGTCGCCATTATCACCGAACTCGAACGCAAGTCGAACGCACGTAACGTCCTCGCTGCCATGGACCGATGGTGGGACACCAACGTGGACGCCTTGTCAGACCTCCACATGACGTTCGACGCACACGCTTGCATCACCGCCCTCTCAGACGATGCGCACCCTCCGATCCCGGGGCGTCGCGACGACTGCCAACGTCTCGTCCGCGATCTCATCATCGACCACGCCCTCACCCCACGCAGCGTCCCCGCTCAGGACATCCACGTCATCCTCTTCGGAGAAACCGGCGTCGGCAAAAGTTCGCTCGTCAATCTTCTTGCGGGGTGGCACGTCGCCGACGTCTCGCCAGACAGCGTCGCATGCACCCTCGCATCGACAGAGTATCAATTTCAGCTTGGCGCGGCGACGATCCGGCTCTGGGATACCGTCGGGCTGGAGGAACCGGAGAGAGGGACGAACGGGTACATGGGTGCGATCGAGAAAGCGACGCAGCTGATACAGCGGTTGAGCGCCTCGGGCGGGATCAGTCTCTTTCTGTTTTGCGTACGCGGGAACAGGGTGACGACGACCATGCAGAGCAACTATCGTCTCTTTTACGAGGTGCTCGGCAAGAAACAGGTTCCGATCGCGTTGGCGGTCACGCACCTCGAGCGAGAACTGGTCATGGAGGATTGGTGGCAGCGCAACGTCAAAACGCTGGAACAGAATGGGATCCACGTTGGTAGCCATGCGTGTATCACCACGTTGGAAGGTCATTCCAAGTATGCCGAATCGAGAAATGCGGTTCAAGATCTGCTCTGGCAGTACGCTGATCAAGGCAAGTTTTCGATGCCGTCGGAGACGTGGCTCGGTTGGCTGTTGAACGGGTTGAGTGCCCTTCTGGGTTTCACGTTGCCGAGGAGCAAGGACTTGATGCGTATCTTGACGAGACGGTGCCACTTGGAACCAGCTGTAGCCCAGAGGGTGGCAGCTTGCATAGAGACCACGATTGATACGTAAACACTGGGGTTGCAGCCATCTCACTGTAATAATATAATTTTCCCCTCCGTCAAGCTTGGACCGCAAAGCTCAGCATTCGAGAGACACGAGAACGGAGAAAGAGAAAAAAAAAGATGTACGATGCTATATCACCAAACTCTGTTCTATCTCTCCCATCAACATCGTCCCATCTTTGCTTCCCGTCAAAACTGCCAGTAACAATCGCGCGTGAGCGACGAACGGTTTGCATGCCGAAAAGAGGAACAGGACACTCACTGATCGGCTCTTTTGGATGGAAATCGACCGACGTCACGGTACCCTTGTGTCCGGGAAGCTACATATGCGCAACGGTCGACACTAGTATCCGGGAAAGAATACGAGACATGGACAGACCTTGTACGACACCCGCCCGCTCTCAACGTCCCAAATGCACACCATCCGATCCGCACCACCTACCGCGACCCGCCGACCATCATCGTCCTTGCTCCACGCCCCTTTCAGCAAGGTGTTTTCGAACCCTGCGGGTGCACCATGGAGAACGCGGTGGATCCGGGCTGGGGAGGGGGAAAAGGGACGGACGTCGTGGATGATGGTCTGCGAGGAGAGAGAGGGCGAGAGGAGGTAGGATCCGTTTGGCGAGAGGGCCAGCGAGGTGGGGGTATCGGTGTGTCCCGTGAGCGCATACACCTCTTCGTTTTTCCGCACGTCGTACACCTATCCGACGGAGCCAATCCGTTTAGCGTTCCAATTCCGCGTGTGGAGATGCAAAGTGGGCCCCCTCCTCCAAAAAAAGGAATGAATGAAAGAGAGAGAAAAACACGCACGTGAATCTCGTTATCCAACGCCCCAACATACACATGCTGCCCATCCGCGCTCCAACACACCGCCGTCACTGGACACCCCACCTCCCACACCGCCACGCTCTGCTTGCTCCCATCCCCCTCCCACACCCTCACCGTCCCATCGTCCGAGCCCGTCGCGAGGAGTTCAATACCGGCACCACCCGCCATCGTCCGGTCGAGGGCGTTGATGATCCCACGGTGCGCACGGATTTTTTTGATACGTTGGCCGGTGGTGACGTCTGTGAGGCTGAGAATGTGGTCTGCGGAGACGGTGTAGATGGTGGGCGAGTAGAGAGACCATTGGAGGTCGAGGATGGGTGCTTTGTGGAGGCTGGACAAGAGGCCATAGTTGGTGTTTGGAGGATAGGTCCGCCAGAGCGCTGTTCCAAACGACGACGACAAAAAAAGAGCGGATGGGATGGGGTCAGAGTCAGGTCAAGCGTGAACGCGGATAGCAAGAGGGAAGATGGGACGCACAGACGCTTCTATCGGCCGAACAGGCGGCAATGTTTTGTCCGGTAGGATCGAATCGACAACTCAATATCTCAGCCTTGGTAATGAAAACGGATGAGCACCCCGAGCGACCACACTCGTGCAATGCGCCACCCCCACTCACCGAATGCGCCCCGCTCAAGCTGATGATGGGTGCCTCGAGATTGCTCGTGCGTTTGACGCTGCGTACGAGGCCTTTTTGGCGGTCCTCGCCGGACGAGGAGATGACGAGCTGGCTTCGCGGTGGTGTATTTGAACGAGCTCGTTTCACGAGCTGGCCATCTCCGGGAGGGGACGTGCCTCTTTTTGACATGATAGTTGGAAGAACGCGTCGAGAACGTCGTCAACGGTGAGCTCAAGCGCAAACCCACACTCTCGATGGTCACGTGCCTCGTCGCAGTAGTAATAGCATGTACATCAACTTTCCAAGTATCCACGCTCTGGAAAAAAAAGCCATCCTCCACAACCTATTAATCAACAATTCAACCGCGCTGCGCAGCCGCCCATCTCACAGCATCCCGTCTCCCTTTGGCGACATCAACACCAAACCATATGACCAGAGACGCAACCGTGCAGATCGCAAACAAGAACGGGAACCCTTGCCAATTATCGTGCGTCTTGTCGATGATTGCCTGGACAACGTAAGGCCCGACCATGGACGAAGCACGGTTGGAAAGACCAAACAGGCCGAAGAACTACGGATGCACGGGTCAACATCGCGGCCAAGACGAGAGACAGCGGATGAAGTGTTGACAACGTACCATGTTATCGAACCCAGGTGGACTAAGCTCAGCCATCATTGTTTGCGAGAAGGCGTAGTACGGTGCTTGGAATAGACCAAACACGATATTGTACGCCCTGGATCCGATCAGCAAAACGGGTGGAAGTGCTCCAAAGCTCTCTCACCAGAACTCCCAAACATTGTGAAACCTCGAATGGGATCCTGTCAGTCATCCATGCAAAAAGGAAATGTGACCACGACGTACCCAAGCTTGTTAGTCCATATCCCGATCATGCCCCAGAGTGGGATCAGAATCGTCACGGCATTGGTGACAACAAACTAGCGCAACGATCAGGATTGTTATGAACATAGAACATCAGATGAGCGAACCATTTTCTTCGTACTGATCTTCCAATAGCGTTGGATGTACCAGAACCCAAGAGTACTGATGGTCGAGGTGATGGCCTGCGACAAACCAAGATACGTAATCTGCAAGAACGAGAAGCTGAATTTGTCATTCTGACAGATGGACACGAGGGTGCCAGTGGTATTGAGTCCCTAAAGGACCCGTATTTGGTCGGATTAACGGGTTTAGAGGAAGGAGTACTTGCATCTGCCAAGAGGAAAAAGGCGAAAAGATACACAAAGGTATATGGAAGGTATTTGTAGGTCTTGAGAGCTGCCCAGATCTGAACTCGACGTAAACATGCCACGTATTAGGTCGTGAAACCACTCGGTTACCTGCTTCCATCCTATGGTAAGGTAACTCTCGCCTTTGGGTAGAGGAGGACCCGGGCGAGGCGTCTGGTATATGACTAGCCCGCGATCAGTCACCCATGAATCTCTGAATGATGCACACATACACCACCAAATTCCAAGCAGAACCCAATATGAGTTGTCCCTATCGCAGGTTAAGTTATGAATCTCCTTGGAGAGTGAACGCACAATGCAAGTGTATAATTGTCAACCCTAGGGTCATTCGCCGTTTTCGGCGGAAGGAGGAGCGCCAGGTTCAAAAGATACGTGACAACATATCCGATGTTACTGTGTGCCTGATGCACAAGAATGAGCATAAAGTCACAAATCGAGTATGTCTCCAAACCCACCGTGGAGATATTACTGATCCTATTCTTCTCGAGGGACTCTTCCCTCTCGTATTCCTCGACGGAAATGTCACTATTCTCGTACTTTCCACGTAGACTGCGAGAGTGAGGGGTATTCCTGGCGAGACGGGGGAATGCAGCAGCGTAGAAAACCAGCGTTGCACCGTAGGATACAAATCCGATGATATAAAGCCCCATCGCAAGTTTCCAACGATCCGGAGCTAGGTGCCATTGATCAATGCGTAACAACACCCATCCATTCAAACAACACGTACACGTGAGCGCCATACAAGCATACTGTGCAGCCCAACAGATGAGCGTCACAGTGAACAAGAGCCAGCGACCAAAAGTGCCATAGTCACCTGCCGAGCCAACTGTCGTGAATATGGCGGTCATCATAGCAAAGCTGATCCCGTTGGCAACGAGGACGACGCTTGCGATGGATTTGGTACCACCCATCCAAGGGAGGACGCACTGGCCCGAGGCGGTGTTGGAAAGACAAGACGAGCCTGGACCAACATTCGGATCGTAGCCAGCGGCAGTAGCGAGGCTTTGGAACAACGTCTGGGTATAAGTGAGAGGACCGACACCCTGTGGAAGGAGATGGATGTGAAGAATCACGCGAGCGGCGAGATGCAAAGAGGCCTTACATTGTCGCCGTTGTAGTAGACTATGTAGGTCGGTGAACAAAGTGTGTGGAACTCGCGAAGGAATGACGCACGATAGTAGCTCCAGAGCTCCTTCCTGGTGACCAGTGGCTCGTCTTCCTGCACCGTCGCGATGAGGACCTTGGACTTGCTGATCTTCTTGGGCGATACAGAGTCCGACGCGGAGTCGCGGTTCTCCTTCTTGCCGGTCGAGTCAGCGAAATGAACTGAACGCTCTGGGGGAGCGACCAGCGACATGGTGGGCGTCTAGTGGGTAGCGTAGATACGGAGCTGCCCAAGGAGAAAGATTGTCGTACCTCGTGTCATGAGGTGTTCATGGTCACGAGAGCACAGTTCGCGTCGCAGAGATAACCGAGCGGAACTTGAAGTCTCCCCAGATCACTCAGTGGCATTGATAAGAGCTGATTTGACTGATCGACTTCGACCATGACAAAGTCACTCCCAGGTCAGTCCAACATATCTCTTTCTGGTCAACAGCGCGCAGGACGAGATCAAGCACACTCGACAGCAGCGGCATCGTACACGCGCCGTGTGTGCCACCCAGAAAACCTCCGAGGCAGCTTTGCTTTCGGCGAGTGTTTCGGCGCTGGTAACCGCCGTGCGATGCCATCCCAAGCAGCTGGGTGACGGTCGTGATTTGCAATCGGAGTGCTCCCCTCTCTTGTTTGATCGTTTTTTGACATCCCGACCGCGTGCTCACAGACCCTCTGCAGAACTTTTCATCGTCCGAGTAAATTGGCGATGTCGTACCTTGCACCACATTTGACGGATACGTGCAACATCTATCTGGATAGAGCAAGGAACGTGACGTTCAAACGACTCGACAAGTGAGTCCACACTGTGGTTCAGGTGCACATCGACGTAGGCAATTTCAACGGAATGAGACGTTGGAACATGGCTGCGACGTTCGCTGTCGGGCCATTGTCTGTAGTACCTCGACGGAACATTTCGCTTCCGGTGACATGATCACGATGTCGAGACTCTAGGATATGCGCGGTGGGAGTGTAACGAAGTTGGTAGTAGTACATCCTACGATGCACGCGACGTTGAGCTTCAATTGACCGATGGCAACACCCTTTGCCTTCCTTCCACGAGCTGTCTCCAAGCACACAAAAGAATGGCAAGGCATATCCAGACCCCTACCGTCCTCGTCCTCGTCACTCGACCCTGCCACCGACTCCGAGGCCGAGGACGATGAAGACGATGAAGACGACCTCTCCAACACCACGCTCGACGAAGCCAAACGCAAAGAAAAAGCCCGTCCAAAGCAGTCCACCATCGCCCAGGACATCGCGTCCCTCATCTCTCTCGCCCTCTCCGACTACAACATCTGGCTCGACGCCGACCTGCGCTGGAAGCTCGACGCTTGTTTAGGGGACGAAACCTCCCCCGATGAGGCTGGATGTACGTTCCTCGTGCTCGTCCACGAAACATCAACGATGACCTCTGCATATATTCGCAGTCGTACCGATCAACTATCTCCTCCGCCGTACCCCATTTCGCGGTTCACTCCTACTGGCGAGCGGTCAGCCTGACCCATCTGAAACGGAGGTAGTGAAAGCCCTCCGCGCGCACGCGAACCACACCCTCGAGGTTCGGATGCGTCTCCCTTCCTCTTCGTCTTCTTCCACCTCTCCACCGCCCTCGTCCGTCTGGTACGGCACCGGAAAAACCTCCCGAAAGAAAGACGTGGGTGGGTACGAAGTACGCCGGAGAGACTGGCCGACGCTGCGTCGTCGTCCGTGGGCGCGTGCCCGGTGGGACGAGCTGACGGTGTACATGGTTCGTTCCGCCTTCGCTCCCCTCTTTCACCAAACCCGTAAATCTAACCCGAGGTTTTTTTCCTCCTTTCTTTCTTTTCATCATGCGCTACTAGGAATGCATACCACCGCAATACCGCACCGTCGGGGGTATCGTCCGTTTCGCCGAAACCCTCCTCCTGCCGCCCCCAGAATCAGAGACAGACACTGCCATGGAACCACGCATCCGCGTCCAAAATGTCACCCTCCCTCCCCACTACCTCGACAAACCCGGGGACACGCCTAAATGCAAAGGGTACGCGCTCGTCACGTTTTCGACCAAGTTCCACGTCGAGGCCATTCTTCGTGCGTGGCCTTGGAAGCGGCGCCGGGTACTTGTCCCTGCGAGCGAGAACGGGGACGGGGACCGGAACGCGTCGCTTGTCGTGAAAGAAGCACACAAGCATGGCGTACGAACGAATTCCAAGGCGCGGTGGGACGCATTGAACGAGGAGTATCTTCTATATAAACAATACCTCGTGGATGAGATGGCGCGGACGCAGACTGAGGTATGTCATCTGGGTGAAGACGCGACCAAACACGAGCGCGGCGAACCCATCACACTTCTTCAACCCCACTCCCAAAACCAAACGCAGGCGCAGACTACGCCCTCCTCGCCCTACCCATTCAACTGCCTCGTCTTCGTGCGCAACGTCAACCCAGAGACGAACAAGACCGCGCTCAAGTCCCTATTCGCCCAGGCGTTTCAAGACGGAAGCGGTCTTGATTATGTCGACTTTAACAAGGGGATGGACACGGTATGTGTTTTATCACATACTATATTGTGCGGGACACTAAATGCGCCTCTCTCTCTATATGTGTGTGCATATATGCTAGTGTTACCTTCGTCTAGCATCACCGCATCACGCGACGCGGTTGATAGAGTACTTTGGCACGCGACGGAATGTTGAGGCACATGGACTGGATGCGACGGGGCAAACGCCCGTTCAGGACGACAAACCGATCGCGATGGAGAGGATCCAAGGCACAAAGGAAGAAGTGTACTGGGAGAAAGTACCCGTAAAGGTACGACGCCAGGCCGTGGACAAGGCCATCAAAGCCCAGTTAGCGTCTGACTCTGAGTCGTCTGTGATGCCAACGACAAGCGGACAGAAGAAACGGACACGATTCGAACGGTGAATTCCAGTGTTGGCCCAGGGTAACCTATTCTCGTTCTAAAATCTATGTGAAAGCAGCGTGATAGCGATGAAAAAGGAGGAGTAGAGTATGCGTGCAGGGGCTGTCGTGATCATGTCGTTCCGTAATCCGTACATTGTCATCTATCGCCTTCTTGTCGTAGTCGCTCCCTGACCCGAACGAGGGCATTACCGAGTTCGTTGGCACCTTCGCCCAAGGGACCTTCTCCCCAGTAGTCATTGTCGTCCGCATACACGATGTCCATAAGTCCCGTACGTAGGAGCAACGTGCGTAAACTCGGATGTTGCTTAAACTTGAGATATAGCACGTCCTCCATCTACCCAAACCCATCAGCCTAACAGCATCCGCTTCCGAACAAACAAGCAAACAAAAAACACATACCGTTTGCAAAAACACCTGTCCCCAATCCCATCGAACGTGTTCCTGAAAACCCGCCGAGAGCGGATACATATCATTCACGTCCTTGCACGTCCGTATCCGTTCTTGCAAGGCCGGTTGATGCGTAAACTTCATCGCCTCGAGTAAATGCAACGCCGTGGGGTACATCTTATTCTTGTACATCACGCGGTGATTGGAGTGGTTCACAAACCCCGCATAGTCGCCCGTATGATCGAACTTGATCGGTGGGCCGTGCGCGGGGACGGGCATGGAGGTGGTTGGGATGCCGGGCGGAATGTCCGTCGTCGACGTGCTCGTAACGGGGGCTGGAATGAGGACCGTCGTCATCGTCTGCGCCCGTCCGTGTCCGCGTTGACTCCCGCTGCTTGATCCCAGATCGCTCTGTGCGTCGTACCCCGAGGTGCTCCTTGACCGGAACAACCCCCTCAGCGGCTTCTTCCCCTTGTCCCTCCTCGAGCTCGGGCCAAAGAGCCCCGCGAGACGGGACGAGGGTCGTGGAACGGGCTCGGGCTCGGGCATGTCGACGAACGAGTCGGAGCAGGGTTGGAGATCGAGTAGGGGCGGTAGCTCGTTGGGGAGGTTCTCGAGGACCTGTCGGTAGGGCGAGCTGTCCCACACGTCCGCGGGCGGTGGCGGGAGCGGGTTGTTCGACGTCGGCATCGGCATCGGCATTTGCAGTGGGGGTATGAAGGACGTTCGGCCCGACGGACCGGTGGACGGTGGACGGACGGGTTCGTCGACGCTGGGCATTCGGAGTGGTGGGCCTGGGAGATCGACGGGACGGTAAAAGTCTGTGAAGCGGGGACGCACGGAGTCGGATGGGGAGCGGCGTGGTTCGGAGTTGATGATCGGGGGTGGTGGGATCACGGGGTTGGCGGGGAAAGGCGAGGATGGGATCACGGGTGCTTGGATTGGGGGTGGTTCATGGGTATGGGTATGGTAGGGTTGGGGCATCTGCATCGGGCCGGTGGATTGTGGCGCGGGTGCAGGGGCGGGGACGGGCATTTGCATGGTTGGGGTGCGTGCTGGGGCGGGTGCGGGTGTGGGCATTTGCATGGGTGGAGCGGGTGCAGGGGCGGGCATTTGCACAGCTGGTGCTGGTTGTACGGCGGGAGCGCGTGCGACGGCGGGTTGGATGGCTGCGGTCGTTTGGTATGTCGCCATCGGGACGTACGCCTGTGGCATGGCAAGGAAAGGTTGTTGGACTCCGATGGGCTGCACGACCGCCATCTGTACCGGGGCATAGTACGCAGGAAACGCCGATTGCATCTGTGGGTCTGCGGGCACTCTGTCAACACGAACACCCGCCCCTTACATGCTCGGAGACGCACAGTAAGGGAACCCGTACGTGGCGGTAGCAGGGGAAGGGTACTTTGGGACGATGAAATCGTCGTATTTTTCGCGGCCTTTGCCATTTTTATTCTTTTTCTTCAGGGAGAGGGACCACTTTCCCGATTTTGAGGGGAGGGGCGCGTCCTGCCCGGGCATGGGGAAGGGGTAACTGGGTCTGGATGAGCTGGAACCCATCGATCGAGTGTGCGGAAGCCACGCAACAGAGATAAGCTCGCTGCAAATACGTGCGAGGGTAGGAAAAAACAAGCGTTCGTGTTCTTTACCGGCCCCATTGGACAAATTCAACATGTACATTTGATGTACTAGGAAAATACAGCAATTTCTCAAACTATCAATCATACCGTGAACCTCTACGCCTCGGTGGGCTTCGGGATCGCGAATACGACGGTGACCGTCTCCCTCCTCGTCCACCCCGCCCGCTCCGATGTGGCGGTGAGTCCCTTCGAGGAGGGCGCCTCTCGGGCTCCCGCACGCGATCGAAATCACGGTCCCTTCCTGTAAAATCACCAGATCTTCCCCCACGACCACGGCCACCACCCGGAGGCAGCGGGTTAGAATCACCTCGCCAATGCCCTCCACCACGACCCGGCGGAGGCGCGTGTGCACCACCGCCCCATCCACCATCGCTCACACGACCAGGCGGACCTGAGCGCCAGCCGTTGGGCTGAACTTGTTTGGCAGGCGTCTCCCCTTGTGGTGCACTGAGAGCAGCGCCCTTTGGAAGGATGATAGAGACACATAGATAATCTCCTGGCACGAAACGCAGTTCCTCGAGCGTCCTCTCCTCTTTTTCGCGATCGGTCGGTTCACGGTGTTCACCGTCGGCGTCTTCTAACAATCGGGTAGCAGGCGAGTCGAGCGAGCCTGGTTCACCGAGGATGTCGCGCGAGTAGACGATACCGAGTTCTTTTTGCGCAAAACGGCCCTTGTTGGCGCCATCGGCGTATATCGCACGGAAAGAGTACCGGGCGAGGGGGTGTTTGAACTCTGCTATTTGAGGAGCGGCGTTGCGAAGGGTAGTCAGGACTTCTCGCAGCGTGGCGTCTTTCCTGCAAGTCATGGATTAGGTGAGCGCGCGAATCGAGCAACGCGAGGACGTACCAGGTAAAAAGTTGGTGCTCGTCGGTCGTCGGGAGCGTCCCTTCTTCGAACAATGAGAGGCGGTGGAACGTGCCTACTTTGACAAACGACCGGATGAGAAACGGCGCTGTCTGTAAAAATGGTCAGGGATGGCGTCGAAGATGGTGTTGCGCACTGACCTTTTCTCTTGGGACGAGCGGATGGCCCGTGGGCGAGATTGGTTCAGTGTCGCTCATGTTTGATGACTTGGCCGTGTTCAACTTGCACAAGCTCCATTAATTAACAAAGTATTATTTTACATTTTAGTTCAGATAACCTGCATATATATTTTCCACTAATCATATCCAAAACAGTAATATTTGGACAAATTAATTAGTATATTACGTAAGCAATTTGAACTAAGTTTAAAGTTTAAGATCACGCGTGATCCTATCTTATGTAAACATTATTTGTTAATCGTGCAGGTCGCACATGGCCAACTCTCGAACTCAGTTTCAAGTTATCGCCGTTCCCGGTTCTCCATCTTTATTCGCACTGTCCGTGATGTAGCAGTTCCAGTTCCAAAGCGCCGTGATTTCTTGGCATGTTCGTATCTACGTTTCAGCGAAATACCCCGCAACCACTGACTTGCAGAGATCAAGATCTCCATCATTTCCTTGAGCTGATCATGAGCCCCGAAGATGGATCGTTTTCAGTTCTAAAGCGCAATGAAACATCGCGTTCATGTCTTTGTTTCAGCAGCATATTTAACATGCAGTCACATCCTGTGGGAGAAGACGCAACTTCTCTCTGCTAGACTCAAAATAGTAGTTGGAAGCGTGTGTAAAGGCGTCCTGAAGGAGTATTTGGCTTCTCTGGATATCGACCCCTGCTCACTGCGATCCACTACCATGGCTAGTGGAGATTACGAGCTGTTAAAACCCTCTCCCGTCGATACGACGTCCTCGCCTAGGCCACGGTATCGCCTTGCCTCTGGCATCGTCTTCCTGACTTTGGCTGCGTTCTTGTTGTTCAAGTCCAGCCCGTACCTCTTATCTGATCAGCGCCGCCCAGCTCCTGCGGGAGCACACGACAATGGGGACTCGATCGGACAATGCATCGCAAGTACCGTACCATCTGCATCGCCACCTGCTCCCGTGAACCCATGGTCCTCACTCACCATCGCCGAGATCGTGCAGATACAGGACTGGCTCTTTGCCCCTGAACAAGGCCTCAATCTAACACAAGGCGACGTCGCCGTTCCGTCTGACAATCACCTCTTTGCCATCGAGACGTACTACCCGCCTAAAGCTGCGGTGCTCAATTATCTGTCGTCTCCTTCCACGGTCGATCTTCCACCTCGGTTTGCTCGTGTGGTCATCCACCATGGCGCTGCTCAGGAGCCTATCGTGAAGAATTATCTGATCAGGCCGCTTCCTATCGGACCACATACGAGCATGTCACCCTTGACGGATATTTATCTTGTGGACCCCATTCCCTACAATGCCCGTTCATTCGACGTTCGCGACTGGACGTCGCCAGAGTTATACTACGCCCTGGCAGTCCCCTTGGCCGAAGCATTTGAAGTGGGTCGGATCCGATCTATAACGTTTGTCATGGCTCACCAATAGGAAGGAATTATTCGGTGGTCAAGCTGCTGGACTTCCAAATGACACCCTTGTTGCTGCAGGGTGCGGTCCTTTCAGCTTCGATGGGTCCTTCCGTCGTCTGTGGATCGGTTGGCGTCGTAACGTCCCAGGACCATTTTTGCACCCTTTGAATTTCTATCAGTATGTCGACGTAAGTGGCACAGACTCGCTTCAATGGAAGGTGCTCAAGGTCGGTGTTTACTTGTTTGTGAAAGCATGAACTCATTTGTTAATCTAGATCGTATACAACCACCAAGTATTCGACTCCGTCGAGTCGTTCTTGGAAGCACTCCATGACGGTTCGCTCAAACGTACTTCTTTACCTGCTCAAGAAGACGCGGACTTTTCTTGGAGCACGAGAAAACGCACCGGAGCCCAACGCGACTTGGATCACCTTCCCGGTCCACGCTCCGTCGCCTTTGCGGGGGTGAGGTTCAGAGTTGACCGTGAACAGCAGTATGTTAGTTGGATGGGTTGGGGAGTGTACCTTGGTTTTGATAGGGACATGGGTCTCAGTCTGTGGGACATTCGGTTTCGAAATGAGAGAATTATTTACGAGGTATGCTTGTTTTTTTGCATCCCCGTTCTAGCTTGTCGATGTTGAACGTCTTTATAGCTCAGACCACAGGATGCGTTGGCACAGTACGGTTCGTTGGATCTTATCTACGCGCGTATCGCATTTGACCGGATAAATGCACCCAGCCGGCAACGACCCATTCCAGTCATCAACTGCGTGGCTCGACCGTTACTTTGGGATGGGTCAGGCCGTTCGGGATATGCTTCCCGGATATGATTGCCCTTATGAGGCAGTTTACTTGCCCGCCACGACATTTGGTCTCACGGGCATTTTGTCAAGAGACCGTGCGATCTGTATATTCGAGCACGACAGTGAACGGCCGCTCACGAGGCATTTGGGATATGACAAGGACGAATTTGGTGCTGTGAAGGGGTATCAACTGGTGATCAGAAGCATAGCGACCCTCGGAAAGTGGGTTCACCCCAATTTGCCCTTGCTAGCGATAAACTTACTGGTGTCCACGCAGTTATGACTATCGTGAGTGGATTAATTTACTCAATAGATCAGCACTGATTGACCTTCTTCTGTTTTCCTGTCAGTGGTAAAATGTTGATTTCGAAAAACAACAAATATCTACTGACAGGACCTAGTTTGACTATATTTTCCACCCGGACGGAACGATCGAAGTTCGCGTGTCAGCGTCGGGTTATCTCCAAGCTGGGTACTGGGATGCTGATCAAAAAAACTATGGCACTCGCATCTGGGAAACTACCAGTGCGTGATCCAGAATGTTGTATGTAATCGCTTACCCGTTTTTCATTTTTCAGTGGGAAGTCTACACGACCATGTTATCAATTACAAGGTTGGGGATGAATGCATCTCACGTCAGGCAGGATCACTGATCCCTCCGTAGGTCGACCTTGACGTTGCGGGCACTGCCAACTCGCTTTTGAAAACGACGACAAAGCAAGAAGTCGTGATTCAACCATGGTACGACGACGATTGGGGCAATGAAGTCATCCAGCAAACCATCGACCGCGAGTACATCACGAACGAAGATGACGCGCTGCTTAAGTTCCCTCATAACTTCCAAGGGGGATACTCTATCGTCAATCAAGACGAGAAGAATAAATGGGGCACAGTCAGGGGTTATGCGATCCATCCTGGATATTCGCCAATTTATGGCGTAAGCACTGTCCTCGGGATCTTTTCTTTGGACAGACGTTGACTGTACAGCGCAGACCGTCGTTGGCTCCAAGCGGATGCTCAAGAATGCCAACTGGGCGCGATACAATCTTGCTATTTCTCGTCACAAGGAAACCGAGCCGTCGTCGAGCAGCGCCTGGAACTTTAACTTGCCCGGCACGCCCCCGGTCGACTTTCACAAGTTTTTCGATGGGGAGAATATCACTCAGGAAGATTTGGTCGCTTGGATCAACATCGGCATGCACCACCTCGTAAGATTCTCGTGTCATCCTTGAGACTAACCTAACTGGACGACCTCGCAGCCGCAATCCGAGGATGCACCGAGTACCCGGACGAACACGGCCACGTCGAGGTAAGCGCCACACCATGAACCCCCACGCTCAACGCCATCATCGAATCCGAATTCCACAGCTTCTTCCTAACACCGCTCAACTACTTTGACCACGACGTCTCGATCGACTCTTCCAACGCCATACTCCTCCAGACGCCCGCGCAGCCGGGCGATCCGTTCCATTTTGAAGACTATGGCGTGCAGCCAGTGCACTGTGTCCCAAAGGCGCCTGCCCCGTTTGAGTATGCGCCGGTGCACGTCTTTGATCATCGAGGGGAGGAGGTGGGGTTCGAGAGCGTGGAGGCGATGCGGAGTGAATCGGAGTTGTATCATCGGATCAAGTTTGAGTTGTGAGACTTTTTGTGATGGTTTTTTTCGCTTTTCATGTTATACAACTTCGGGCGGGCGTATGTACTGTCCAAGGATGTGAGCCTATCCGTACGCCCAGCGTCGACTATGTCTTCTGTAGGACGGGGGATAGAGCTCATCTGTTTTCACTACCATCTGTTTCATCTGATTCTTATCGCACTGTGGTCGCTACAGTAGGGATATTGACTTCATTCTGAGATTATCTAGAACGATTCTACGGAACCAATTCTTCAATTGACGAAGACCAGGTTACGCCAATCAGCATTGTTGGAGTACGATGCGTGACCACTAGTCTAAACACGAGCAAACCAAGCTCGGCCTCATGCCGAAGGACAAGATCTCGCGCATTCACCGACACACGATAAGCATTCTGTAGACTCCGAACTATGAGTACAAGAACATACATGGTCAGTTGGCATGCCATCCAGTCCCGAATGATGCCTTTTTATATCATTACATTGTGAATACTAGACAGTACCGGGATTCTTTGTTCAGGACGATTTGGGCCGATCGTCCACAGAAGAGGTAAGGATACGTTGTGCTAAAACTGCCTTGGATACTCAACGTCGAACCCTCACTAGGCTGTGAGTTCATGTCCTACACCCACCGCGAATACGTCCGACGGGTGGTTCCGAAGGTGGATATCCTGACTCGAATGGACTGAGCCTTTTTCTTTCGCATCTTGCAGGTACTCCCGAGATTCGGTCTGATTGATGAACGGATCGACCGATGGACGACGTTCGTTGCAGAGATCGAGAGGCTCAACGCGACCGCAGAACCGGGGGTCCAGTTCAAAATCTTTTTTCTGGGTCGACATGGAGAAGGTTATCGTGCGTTTTTCACCTCTTCTTTTTTGTTGCGTTCTTGCCATCTCCACTGGCATGCATGTCCCCCGTTACGTTTCGTGGGTTGATCTTATTCATTCTCAAAGATAACGTGGGCGAAGCAAAATATGGCACCCAGGTGGGTGGCCCGAGCGAGCGGTTTCAATTTATCCTTTGACATTGCGCATTAAAACGACGTCTCAAGGCATGGGTCGAGTGAGTTCTGCCTTTCCCGGAATATGATCTCCTCTTTTGATCGTTGAATCAGATACTGGGCAAAGTTGAATGGAGATGGCGAGATTGTTTGGGGACGTACGTCGTTCATGTCATATTGGACTACGACATTCCCATTCCTTACAACCCGAGCATCTGATCGACGCGTCGTCCCCATAGCCGATCCACAACTCACGCCATTGGGCGAACAGCAGGCCAAAGAAGCCCACACTGCCTGGGAGAAGGAACACCAAATTGCAATGCCCCTTCCAGAAAGGCTGTATACAAGCCCTCTGACGCGCGCGATAAGGACCAACCAAGTGACGTTTGACGATCCCGTTCTCCCTTCTGGTCCAAAGACGATCATCGTGGAGGCAAGTCCTGCGCACTGCCATCCCAGTGCTGTCGTTTCAGGTTTGATGTTAATGTTATGCATGCTCACGCGCAGCCGCATATATATAGAACATACGCGAGCATAATGGTGTTCATACCTGCGACAAGCGGCGGACGCGCTCGGAGATACATGCTGCGTTCCCAGAATACAACTTCGAGGAGGGATTCACGGAGAGGGATGAACTCTGGACACCGGATTATCGGGAGACGCACGAAGATATCGATCGGCGGGCGGAGCGTGTGTTGGATATGATCTTTCAAAATGATACAGAACAACGTAGGTGTTGTCTTTTTTTTCAATATTTCGATGCGGTCCTCTCTCGGCCCTGACGCTCGCTCATGGCTCTGCTAGTCATATCTATCACGGCCCATGGAGGGTTTATTGGCGGGCTCCTCCGGATGTGTCAGCATCGCCCTTGGGTTCTTCCTACGGGAGGTTTGTCTTGGTGCTTGTTCGTGCATTCTCTGGAGTGGCTCAAGTCGTTCTGCTTATTGACAGGGATCCTGCCGGTGGTCGTGAAAGGGTCCGTTATAGAAGGACAGTGGCGTAATTAAAAGGACGACGACATGTCCCTCTCTCGATATCCAGGATGGGGGGCGAATTGGTGCAATGTTGCGGTGGTTTGTGGATATAGGACTGGACGCCTGAAATTGCAAGTTTGTCACTCACGGTATGCGATCCGTAATGGTATCCTGCCTGGTAAGACGTCTGACTATCTGATGTCAATCAACTCCTCGCACCTTCTGGGCTCACGCCCACGCATACGTGAGCGGATTGCCCAATCGTTTTCATTCCATCATCCAATCAGGGCCAATATGTTGATGGCTTTTGCGCACCCAGGCCTGCCAGTGGTTTTGCCATCCATCGGGTTGTGACCGCTCACCTGCTTGCCCCTCGATGACAGGGTCCACTTAACATTCATGTCGAGGCACGGCGTCACTGGCAGGCGGAGCTTTGGCAGTCACATCGCCCTATCATTGCTTCCAAGCCATTTCTACAGACGGAGAACCTTGACACAGAATGATGAATCAGATGATACTAGTGAAGGAAACATTAAACTGTTACGAAAAGCTCTGTGCCAGCTGCATTGAATGTCCCAAGGCGCATGTCCAGGCGATTCGACGATGGCGATGGCGATGAGCATATTCAACCCCTTGCCGAGGCTGGTCCCTATTTATTTGCCTCTTAAAGTCGCTTTAAGGTCGTTCTACCGCTTTAAAATCCACTCCTTTCCTGTTCACGTTCAGAGTGTCAGCGAGCAGGAATGCAGAGGTAGATATCCGAGAGCCGTTCCCTGAGATTCCCGCGTAATCCCTTGTAGCATTGCAGATGGAGGATGCCTTGCCAGGTACCTACATATTGAATAGAACGAACTTATCTTCTGATTCGACTCTTTGGTCTACCTCAGAACTGAACCAGTATACCGGGGAAAAGCAGGAGGGTAGAGAACTAGGCACCGAGATGTATATACAAGATACGTTGGTCAAATGGTACATCCACCAATTTTTTCATCGTCTTGTTCAGCGCGAATGCTGCACGGGTATGGT
>JBBPRS010000305.1:0-25382 GCA_038093155.1 Boletus huronensis | reverse complement strand
GGGCGAGACGAGGGTGAGGGCGAAGCTGGGACAGGATGAGGGTGAAGACGGTGATGGCGAGACAAGGACGAGAGTGAGAGGAGGGCAAGAGGAGGACGAGGGTGAGGACAAGGACGGATGAGGACAATGCAGGAGCGACGGCACAACGTGCACGGTGATTGTGTACGTTTCGCTTCTGGATGTCAAAGGCAAGGGCGAGAGCCCGGGTGAGGACAACGGGATGGCGAGGCGTTGTTGCTCCTGCAGGAGGAAAGGACGAGGCGAGAGGGCGTGCAGGAGAACGAGGACAAGGGCCAGGCTCAGGCTCAGGCTCAGCGACAGCACGACCCACGCAGTCGCGTGTGCGTTGTACCATCACTAAGTCTGAGCGAGGGGGAACGAGAGCGAGGGCAAGACGAGACGAGGGTGGGGGCAGGGACGGGGACGGGGATGGCGAGACGATGACAGGAATGAGATCTAGATGAGGGGAGTATGAGATGAGGACGACTCGGGGTGAGGACGTGAGGATGACTCAGTGAAGTCGATTGCGAGCCGCGACTTACCATATATGGGCACCGCTCGAACGTATCATGGTCAACCAAACGGCCGTCAGCGACAGCGATGGTGATGGTGACAGCGAGAGTGAGGGCGAGGGAACAAAAACCATTTTCTGATTTCGACATTTTAGGGGTTTGGGCACTAGCGAGGGCTACCTACTACCGTGATGGGCATCAAGGGTACTATAGTGCCGGTACGGGTTTGTCATGGGTCACAAGAGTGTGACCCGTACTGTTTCATACGACATTTACTTCTGAATCAATCAATCAGTCAGATATCTAAACAGACTACATAGAGTACAAAGGTTGTGGTGAGATGCAGTACTCAAGATTGAAAAGTGCGGCGAGGACCACAGTTGCAGTTGTGAGTGACTATAGATCTATCATTTAGACCCTCGAAGTTCCTCACTCGACCAAGCGTCTAATATACATAATCCAACATGCCTGCAACCCAGAAGGAAGCAAACGTTGCGCCATATGGTACTTGGAGCTCCCCCGTGTCGTGTGCCTCAGCAGTCGCGTGCGTACCATGATTCTCGCCTCCGCACAAGGCCGTGACGAGATGGCCTTTTTCTCCGCCCCCCAGGCAGACCATCGCGATCTCGTACGTGTTCGTCGACCCCGTCACTCATGAAGTCTATCACATCGAACGACGCCCTGCGGAACGTGGCCGATCCGTGATCGTTCACTCCCGCTCCTCGACGGACCTCTTTGAACGGGGTTCGTCATGGAACGCACGCAGCACCGTACACGAGTATGGAGGTGGAGCAGCCACAGCACATGACGGCATCCTCTATTTTAGCAATGTCAGTGATGGGCGACTCTACAGGTTCTCCGTCGCGGTACGAGGCGACCACGTCAAAACCAGCGGGGAACCGCCGAGCCCTGTCACTCCAGTGGGTAAGCCGACTTTTCTTTAGGTTCCTGCATGGTTCGAATTGAACACGTGTGATTGGGTTCCGCGACAGACGACCGGAAACGTTATGCGTCTCCGACCCCTTATCCTACTCAGCCACATCTACTCGTAGCCGTCCTCGAAGACCACACGATTGACACCCCATCGACGGTGGTCAACTCGCTTGTCTGCATCGATATCCTCACATCCACCGTGTACCCTTTGACCACGGGTGCAGATTTTTATGCCGCACCGAGCTTCTCTCCCGATGGCACCAAACTGGCTTGGCAGGCATGGAATCACCCGCACATGCCATGGGTGGGCACGACTATCTGGGTCACAGATCTCACGTTCCCGACGTCGTCCACTGAGCCACCGATGCAAGCCACGAACCACACTCGTATAGCCACGTCAATGTCTCCTCAGCCAACCCATCCTGGGAGTGGTGTCTCGTACGTGTCATGGTTGGACGACGATGGCTTACTATTTCTTGCAGAGGCGAGTGGTTGGCGGAACCCGTGGATTTACAGGCTGTCCTTGCAGAATGCACACCCAGTCTTGAAAGTTCCAGTCCAAGAAGACTTTGCTTCGGTTTACAAGTTGCTGGGCGCCTCCTACTATGCACCTCTGGACTTTTCAGAACCTGTTCACGATCATATATCCCGAGTTGCTCATGACAGCAGGAGAGAGATGTTGTTCGTAGCTTATCGTGGCGGCCGGAGCGTCCTGTACGTCGTCGACCTGGCTCTCCGAGGAAGGGCAGAGACAATCGAGCTCGATTGTCCCTTTGTAGACGTCAGCTGTGTACGATCAACTGGGCGTTCGACTGGGAAAGCTTCAGCCCAGGTCGTGTTCATAGCATCCAGCACCGACACACCAAGTGCGGTCACGTTTTGCTCGATCTCACGGCTGCACACTGGGTACAGAGCGTCGTTTTCTTCGAACCAAACCCCCTGGTGGAGAACTTGGCCGCATACCTATCTCTTCCTCGTCCTATGACGTTGACAGACGGCGACGGCGAGCCTCTGCACGTCATCCATTATACGCCATCGAACCCCGCATTCGTCGCTCCGGATGGGGAGCGACCGCCGTGTATCGTCAAGGTCCACGGTGGGCCGACCGCTGTTGCCCTTCAAAGTTTGGATTGGATGAAACAGTGGTACACCAGCCGAGGTTGGGCATGGCTCGACGTCAACTATCGCGGGTCCTCACTCTACGGGCGCAAATACACGTGAGAGTCCTCGTACGAATGGTTGTACTGGCTCCACTGACATTTCTGCCCCAGAGATCGTTTGAACGGCCAATGGGGCGTGCTGGACGTCTTGGATTGCGTTCGCGCCGCACGTGTTCTGTCCTCTCCGCCATACTCGCTCGTCGATCTGGCACGTTGTGTCATCAGGGGCGTTTCGGCTGGGGGGTACACCGTCCTCAGTTACGCCGCTGGCACGTACCGCACAGGCAATGCGCCGCCCGGTACACAGACAGACACAACAGATTTTGCGTTCAAAGCTGGTGCCTCTCATTATGGTATAGGTGATCTCACCGCTCTCGCGTATGGCTCACACAAGTTCGAGTCGCATTCGGTCTTCAATTTGTTGGGCGGTCGGCCCGATGAACCCGGGATGGCGGACTTGTATCGTCGACGCTCTCCAGTGTTGCATGCGAGCGATATCGTGATGCCGTTGTTGGTACGTGTTGCCCGCGCGTTTGGGTGTCGACTTGCTTGATTTGACGTGTCTTGTGTGTTGCAGATCCTTCAAGGCCTAGCGGATCGCGTCGTGCCACCGGAACAGTCGCAGGGAATGGTAGACGCGATCGTGGCTCAGGGGGGCTCTGAGCGTATCAAGTTTAAGACGTACGAGGGAGAGGGTCACGGATTCGGACGCGCAGACTCGAAAAGGTCCGCGCTGGAGGAGGAGGCGACCTGGTTTGCTCAATGGTTAGGCATCGAGATTAGATTGTAAAAAGTAAAGCTCAAAGTCGGAAATCGCCGACCTACTTACTGCCACGGCGTATGTAGCTCGGGTGAAGCATTGCGCAATTCAACGGGATATTGAACGTCAGGAAGCGTTTGAGAGGAGAGAGCATGATCGAACAAGCGAAGACCAAAATTCGTGACCCAACAAAACATCACCTCGTACATGATATGTCCTCAGAAAACTCTACATCCCCCCAATGATTCAGACTTCTTTTTGGGCATCAGACCTTCTAGATGGCAGTTCTATATTCTGCGACGCATCGTCAGATCGAAGTGGTATCTCCTCGACGTCATCCGAAGATACTGGACTCAGAGCCATCGACGGTTGGTCTGGCGATTTCTGCTTTGAGAGCTGCAGAGATACAGACGAATGACTCTTCAAAGGAACAAGACAGAGATATGGACTCACGACAGCGTAAGCTTGGGCAGCGATGATGATTGCCGCCCCCGCAGCAGACAAGAGGGAAGGCACCGTACCGAACACGATGAGCTCGAGCACGACAGCAAAGAGTAGCTGACAATATGAACCCAAAGAGCCCCGTGTGGCTGTTTCATAGCGTAACCCCATCGTCAGCGATATCTTCCGAGTCAAGTCAGTTTTTTTTTGTTGCGTACGTTTTCTGAGCTTTAACAATATCATACCTGCCCTGCAACACCGAGGAGCCCAATGACGAACAGAAGTGTGGTCCATTGCCAGGTCTTAGGAAAAACCATGGGTTCGCGCACTATTGCCATCCTAAAAGGACACCATCGGAAGAAGTTCGCTTCCTCCAGGTTGAGACGAAAACCCACGCGATAGATCCCACAATGACGCAGCAAAGCGAGAAGAACATGACGAGATGCAATGGGTGAGCCCGTGCCCCAATCGCTCGCGTAGTGACGACTTTGAAACCAAGGAAATTAGCACGTGGGGATGTTCCATCGGGGCCAAGTCCACGTACATGTCACAGTACTACCACCTACACCTATCAGAGCACTCCTGAAATCATATAGGTTAAGAGTTCTGGATTGACCGGAGTTGAAAATCAACGTGTCCCTCACCCCACAGCGCGCAACCGTTCGAGGGAGGTGATATCAGCATCGTCAGCTCCCTCGACAGTATTCCCAAACAAGAATGTAGGTCTAGCAATCAAAATGACACCGAGAAGACTACACACTGGAGCCGAATTGATCCACGTGCCAGTCATGGACGAACGCTGTTCTCTTACCGCCTGATAGTGCTTCTTTCTTCGTATAGGTCTCTCCAAGGAGGAGGTGTGCTGCTAATGCAACGGTGAACGGATTGAGAAATGTCACGACGGTGGTGTCCGCGAGGGAGATGTAATTGAGGGCATAATACATCCCGAAAAGTCCGAAGAACCTGGCGTCGGCGATAGTCGGTCATCGTACACGACAAACAAAGATGTCCTCACCCAGCGAGACCTCTGGCGACCAGGAGTCCCCGGACGCCTTTTGGTCCGAGAAGGGGGTCCGGAATCCTGTTTGCTAACCTGCAGATTGTGAGTGACACTGAAAGAGTCACCACCTTGGCGTTGTTCCTACATGTACGTCATGCAACAGCAAACCGTGATCACCTGTGAATCGACTGGTCAAGGCGGCTGCACGGGCACTTGTCTGAGGTTCTGTGTTTACCATTCGAACTGTGATCAGCTGCCAAGGATGATCAGCGCAAGGTGGTGATGACGTTCACTGAGATACAGACCTCCAAGGTAGGGGTAGGCGGGTCCAATTTTTCCAGCAGCTTGACGGAAAGGTTCATCGAAGCGCCGAAGAACTGGGAACAGATCACCAGCAACAGACCAGCATGTCTGATAATGAAAGTGACCACCTGGGCCTTCTGAGCTGCCAACCAGGGTGTCGGAGCGTAGGCTGGCACCACTCCGTCCTGCTCTTGGGACAGTGAGAGGTATCCAGTGTGGTCAGTCATCGAGGTCGGCTCACGGGCCGTCGTTCATGACCCGTTGAGAGATATAAAAGACCTAACATGAGCACTCCCACCAGAAAGTTCTTCCGAGGTCCTGTGAACAAAAGTAGTAGGCGCTTCAAGTCGAATCCGACGTTGACGAAGACCAGTTCGAACCAACCTCACGAACTGCATGATATGCGTGGTATTGGGCCAACTGGGCGACTCACCATCGTGGATGTTTAATTCGAACCAACCACTCTGGTGGATGTTTTCTAGTCGAGTCTGGCAGAGCTTCGCGAGCAAACGAGTCGAAGTCAGTGATGCTTGCCGTTTGTCCACGTTCCGCAATGCATCAACCCCCCGCGATGGTGACTCGTCAGCTTCATATATCTTGTCAGCATCTCCATCATGTAAAATCTGAATGGGAAGTCAGCCTTTCTGATCGTTGTACTATCGCTTCCAAAATTAGAGACGTTCGCACCTGGGAACCTCTCAACTTTACAATATCCCTTCTTCGACGAGGAACAAGGCCAGGCCTACCAAATCGAAACATTCAAGTCGAACCAGTATGCCCAAAAATTGCGGACCGCCGCAACGTACTTTGCCGACGTGACTCAAATGCAACCAGCCCAAGTCCCAGCACAAGTAGACCCATCGAACGTCGTTCATGATGCTAATTTTGACACGTGACATGTGACGAGTCCAGATTCGACCGCCCCCTCAAGCTCCCCCCTTTCTCCTTCAGCCGCAGTCATGTCCTCCAGCCTCGTCAGTGAATACGACCCCGACTCCAACAAACCATTCCATCGTCCTGGGGAGGACCCAACCCACCTTCCACCCGAAGCTTTGACTGCCCACGGCCTTGCCGATTACTCTCCGAAGACAGCTGCAACCGCTTGCGGTCCTCAGACGCGTCCCCCTTTGGATACGCTCTTCCATGCACCTCCCCTTCATCCCTCCGTATTCTCTCCGCGACGCTTCCCCGGCATCGACGAATCTTCTACAGAGGCGCTTATCAAGACCCTCTCAGACAACCATGTGCGCTGGCATATCTTCTTCAATTACAAAGGCTTCCACAAGTATGTCATGCATCAAGGTGTGCCGGTCTCCATCTTTGACATATCCCGCAGCCATGCCGCCCATCATATGCTTGCAATCTGGGCCCTGGGTGCCCCTGGACCTGTTATCGAGGCCGCATATGCCACACATTGCGAGTATCAGCGCCCTGCATTCGCGTCCCCAGGGTCCATCAATAGTCACAATTTCTACAAACATTTGGGCGACGAGCGGTATGTCTGCTGATCGACACCTCGGCGTACCCGTACATTGATGGGAACTTCACTACAGCTATTACGCTGGTTATCTCGACTTCTTCACGTCTGAACTTCTTCAGAAAGGCTTGAATGAATGTCTCGAAGAGTATATCTTTGCTGCAGAGGCCAACTTTGGTACTGCATTCCCTGAAATGTTATCGCGTTTCATGGAAGGTGTATTCCATCCCTTCATCCACGTCGGATATGGCGCAGAATCCAGTTCCATCGGCGTCAGCGCCGAGGGTTCGTACTTCAATCATCATCATCATATGATCCTGACATCGTGTGCTGCAGGCTTGGCCATGACTGCAGTTCAGTTTTCTAACCCAAACTTACTTCCAAGAGTCTGGTTTCCCGACGTGGTTTCCAGCGTCAACACCAGGGGTAGCAATCGCACAGCACTGTCGATCCTTGCCCTTGTTTCGTGTGACCCCCGGTTTTCTCACATTAAACATACGGACGACGAAACGATGTACTCGAAGACCCTAACAGAACATGGTTCTCTCATACACGATTACGTCAATATGTGGAAGTTCGATATCTCAACCACGGACGGTATAGCCGATGCGATCGAGGAGCTTTCTTGGGTGAACGTCCTCATCTACGGTGTTGGTGGATCCACCCCAGACAAGCCCTTCAATGCCGATTTCTTCTTGATGCATCTAGTGACGTCGTCGCTCTTCCTTCCGTCCTTGATGGCGTGTGTCGACAGGTTCTCTTCTCGACGCCTGTTATTGATGGCCTACTTTACTGGCTCGCTCTCGTACTATGTTGCGAGAGGACGTCCTCAACTCGACATTCGATCGTTCTACAAGAGCACGGAGAACCTTTTGCACAAAGTTCCGGGACCCAGCACCGAGCCAGCTCCGAATACGCTTCCTACGCCAACTTCTGATTTGGCCCAAACTCCGAATGCATGGTACCCGATCATCCAGACGGCTATCGTCCATCCCAACGAGCACCTCTGCAAGACTCAACGTGCGCTCGCCCACCATTCGTCATTGTACGGTACACGGAAGAGAGGGTGGTGTGTGCAGCCAGAGGGCAGGGCGGTAACTGCTGCACAGGTAGCGAGAGAAGAAGAAGCTGAAGACAAGGTGGGGTTGCAGGAACTGGATCCAACGATTTTCGTGCGCGTGGCGATGCTTACTCAGAATAGGTTGGGGTGGATGCGAGAGGGAGAAACATCTGGAGAGTGGGACACTGAAGGGTTCTATTGGAAGCCTGAGGCGAGTACGAGCGGGATCGGTGTTGAATGCTAAATCGGTGTTGTAAATAGCCTGAGTCACGGCCTGTACTACCAAAAGTCTTGCGTATCGTTGTATCAATGTGACATCTTCCGCGTCCTGTCACATCACGTGTGGTCGCCTTTCTATTGTGTCACGCATCTGTGACACAGCTAGCTTTACTCCACGACCATGATAGCGCTCCAGCGCAACCAACTGAACAAGTTATGTTCGAGTTCAGAAACGTTCGAAAAGGCCATGTCAATTCTGCGTCTCGCCAATGCAAAGACTGGTCCAGGCTCTGGCTTTGTCGTCAAAAGCCCCGTCGCAATCCCCGCTGTATGCGCGTACCTGGCGTCCGAACAGTACGCGTTTCCCGTTCTCGCCAGGAGTTTTCTCAGTAGAATACCACACAGATCGAACACGGGCGAAGTCTCACTCCAGTCTGCAACGTCTGCAGCATGTGTAACGCGAGCCGAGTTCTCCGACATTCTCGATAAAGTTCGTGCCGCACTCCACACTGAGGAAGGAAACACCATCACAAATCTCACGTATGAGATGCTTGTCGACGCGTACCATGTTCACCCGAGAGAGGATGCCATAGCCTGCATGGAAGACGCTGAGGCTGCGCTTCCACGCGTCGACATCCTGAAGGAGAAGTATGGCACGAACATGTTGCTATGTGCTGTCTTTTACTGGGTGTGCCAGTTGATGGAGGTAAGGTTTTGGACTCCGATGTTTGGACCCATAATCACAGCTACAATGCACAGGAACCCACCGTACGAGAGCGATCTCTCCGTCAATCCTATTCTATACCCCCGAAAACGTTCAAAGCCGTTGTGACTATACTCGACAAACAATGCGACGGCATCGCAGACCAGATAAAGTCCTACTTACTTCAGAAGCGGAGTTCTGCTGAAGCATCGACGTCGTCGCAACCAGGCTATGTTTTCAAGCCCACTCCTACCTCCCCAGAAAAGTCACCGACGAAATCCACCATGAGACCACAGAGAACGACGAGGAAGACATCGACCCCTTCGATAACGCCCTCGAAGAAACGCACCGTCGCTTTCTCGCACCTATCTTCGGATGCTGACGGGAGCTATGCCGATAGCACCTTCCCAGAAACGCCGACCAAGAAACGCCGAGTCGACTCTTCGTCGCCCACCAAACCAAGAATAAACAGCTCTCCCCCAAAGCGTTCTTCGGCAGCTTCCACAACCGCCTTCTATGCCGCGCTCAAAGGTAGTCCCACCAAGCTGCCAGTTGGGCAGGAGAGCGAGTCACCAGGCGCCGGCCCATCGACTCCCCGTCGTTCCCGTCATGTCAAGGCGGCTGAAGTCACAACTACACCGGTGCAAGCCGGTTCACAACCGTCACCATCCCGTTCACAAGGCCAAACGTCGCCCACTCGATTAGCCGTCCGACGCCGCTTCCGGTCCGTCTTTCTCGAGCAGCAACAATGGTGCGCTCGGGATCCCAAGGTGGAACGGATGTGGGCGGCTGCGGAGACACTTCGGGACGAGATGGTGGAGCTGCATGGGCAACCGTTTCAAAGGACCTGGCAACGTGGAGGTGCGGTGGTTGGTGCAGCATGAGCATTCGGGAATATCAGCTACCTCGTTGTTTTTGACAAGTGGTAAGTTACCTGACGGAGGGACAGCCGACGCGGACTTGTACAACCATTCACGACTCGTGTGGTATTTCTGGAATAGACTCGAATGCGGGCAGACAAGTATGCAGCACTGTATCCAACCACGTCATTGGTACGCAACATCGCTTGACTCAGGTCCGTCATCGTTGAAATCGGATCCCACTGGAGGATGTCGTTTCGACATGGTCAATATGGGATTGAAACCACGCTCGTTCATCGTGGGCCCCACCGCACATGTACACGACCGTTAGGTAGGTTTAATGCGTCCTGTGGAAGGCAATCTCCGAGGTCCACCCAACCTTGACCCGCCCCCGGAACTCAACATGACATGTATGACGCGTGTGGTAACTTTATCCCGGCCTGAAGCACCACCTGTACACTCCGGTGGTGGTGAAGCACGTTTGACGGCCGGAACTAGCTCAGTACAGCCATCCGCTGCGCTCCAAAAGACTATCTCTGTCACCTTTGACTTCTACAACAAGTCCCTGACGGAAGGCCTTGTATCGCATTTTCACCAATCTCGACTTGGAGTTGGTGTGTGGTAGCGTACATTGCACGATACATGACGCGGACGGGCGACAGATATGATAGATTAAAAACTCTTTACAACCTCCTCATGGAATCACATGCGGCAGGAACCTAATCAATCCACCCCCTGCTACTAGGAAGCCTCATCCCCGCAAATCCCATCCAACATCCTGCCCACCTCGCTCATCGTCGGCCGCAGCGGCGCGATCGCATTCCAACACCGGTCCAAAACGCCCCAAAACGCCTCCTCTTCCTCCTCTGCCGTCAATCGCATCCCAGGTATGGCCGGCGCCCCACGACACGGTCGGACGCCGCGCAGAATGTCGATCGTCACCGCGCGGTCGTTGCGGCGGTGCGGGTAGGGCAGGTCGTTGGTGGCCACCTACGCCAGTGGACGAGACGATCGAGTTATATATGAGTATACGTGTACACACACACACGTACCTCGAGACAGACACATCCAAACGAGAACACGTCGCTCTCGCGCGTGACAGGACACGGTATACCGTCGTCCTCGACGAGGGAGAGAATCAGCTCGGGTGCCATCCACCGCGTCGACCCGGCGAGCAACGACGTTCCCAATTGAGCAGCAGCGCGCAAGGCGGCGTCTGTAGTGAGCGAGAGCTCCTCGACGACCGTCGACAGCCCGAAATCAGAAATCAGGGCATCCCCATCGTCGCTGATGAGAATGTTGGTCTGGGGGGAGGGGGGGGGTCAGATCACCCCGGACGAAAGATAAATTGAGGCAGGAACGTACTCCTTTGAGGTCCCCGTGGACCACGACGGGCTTCATGTTGTGGAGGTAGCTCACGCCGGATGCGATTTGCCTCAGCTACATGAATGGTCGTCCGTGAATGCTTTTCGCCTCTTCGTCCTCGCAGCCTCTACTTACCAACTTTAATCGGTCCACGTGGACGTCTTCCCGTTGAATGTACTGCACGATCGTGCCATTATTGCACCACGGAGACACCATCGCAATAGAGTGGACCGACTGAATGACACCGTACAGAGGGCAAATGTTGGGATGCTGTAGGCGATACCAGGCAGCGATCTCCGCTTTCAGACGCTAAGGCATCTCCATCAGGAACAAAAACGACAAACGATCGAAGGACGGCCACCTTCAAGAGTTTCTCGCGCACGTCGTCCGCCATGCTCTGATACTGACGAAGAAACTTGAGCGCAACCTGTCCCTCACACACGTTTAACCCACATCACCAAAGGAACAAAAAAACGCCAAACAACGCACCGCTCTAGACTGCCCCACCGCATTCGTCCAAACCCCCTTCCACACGTCCGAAAAACCGCCATGACAGACCGGATCCCGTCCGACCTTGCACACCTCGTCCGTCAGATCGACCAGCAACACGTTCCCCTTGACGAGCAACGTCTTGGTAACCTTTTCCAGCGTGGCCTTGTGTCGCGCGCGTTGCTTCAGCCGCGAGTAATCGAGGTGTTCTGGGATCCATCGGCATTCGTCGTAATTGGCGAGGGCTTGGACGAGCGAGGTGAGGGAGGAAAAGTAGAGGTGGGCGGGGTTGCGTTGGAGGAGGGAGGCATTGCGGAGGTGGACGTCGGAGCGGGACTCGATGCCGACGTCGACCCAGACGGCACCGTCGTGCCCCGGACCATTGGCATGGGAAGTAGACTCGATTCGGGTGTTTTTCACAGGAGACTCCACATCATGATTCTGATCTTCATCTTCATCTTGACCGCCGAGGACGTACAGTGCCAGCGTTGGCATCACCGGAAACAGCAAATGCGCCGACGTCCTATATATATATACGAGAAAAATAAAAGTAATATCAATCAAGGCGTGACCCGTTGGGAAACAAAAAACGAATCGCTACCCACGGATCACCTCCAAAGTCCTCGTCCAGCGAGGCAAAACACGTATCGGGGAGCACAAACTGCTGTTCCTCCGACGCCACCCCGAAACAAATCTCCGCCTCCAAAAACCGCCAACAATCGAACCCTTCGAACCGATGCCTCGTCGTCGCAGGACGACGACGGCCATGCGGCCCATGCCCTTGTAGAAACGCATGGAAACCTCCCAGGACGGCACGTCGCCGAACCCGATGCCATGCATGTCGCGCCTGGACGATCGTCTCCCCGACGACGACACGGCGGGTCAACCGGCCGACGGTATTCTTGTACGCCTCGCTGTTGCGATACCGGAGGAACACGAAATACCGGAGTACCATCTCCCGCTCGCGTTTCGACATTGGAATCTCGAACCGCCGCGTGCAGCGCTCCTGTTCCGGTTCCATATCCGCATCCGGATGAACGCTCGCACGCCCACGGATCTGGAGGACGAGCTGGGCGAGGATCCGCTCGACGTCGTTCTCGAGACGCGTAAATGCCTGCTCGGCGGTCCGTAGAGCGGCACGACACCCCTCGTCGAGCGCATCCGTGATGAAATCATGAAAGACAGTCCGAGTTTGTTCCGGGATCCGCCGCGTCTCGGAGAGAACGTTGTTGAAGACGTCATAAACGTGCACGCGATGGTCGTCCAGCGTGTGTTTGTGAAGGGCTCTGAAAATGCCCGAATGGTTTCGCGGAGAGAAAAAACACGGGGAGGAGCGTGAGACGTACGCGTCCGAAAGCCAGAAACGCCAAAGGAATTGAGGGATGTAAGGTTCGACCTCCAAGGGGCCCGTGCCGTCGGCGACCGTCATGTGGTTTCTCTGATTTCTCTGATGCTCTGATGCCACTGCCCCAGAGAGTTGCTGTTCAGGTCGTACTGTATCGTACAGCAAGTCGGCCGACGGTCGCACTCACCGGTATACGTGCGTCCACGACCGGTGAGCACACTGTACTCGAAAGCTAGGCCGTCAGTCGTGTGTGTCCGGTCAGAAAAATCGCAAGCAAAACCACTATCGAGTCGGTTGTAGGTCCCAGTGGGGGTCCGGGGATATGACAGTGAGTGGGGAACCCCATGAGGCAGTGGGCGTAGATATAAGTCAAGCACCTCGTGTCAAGGTTGCGGTTATCTGCAGTGGAGTACATGCCGTTCTGGGCGATGTTGTCATTCCCACCACTACGTACCTTCAATGTCACGCCGATATTCAAGCGGTGCAGGCCATGGGTAGTGTAGTACAAGGCAGGCGTATGCTCCAACGGCGCTATCAACTATAACTTATATGGGCTAAGAATATGGTGACTATAGACACATGGAGCTCAGAAAAAAAAGGAGTGTGCGCTAGAAATAGAGAAGGTGCAATAGTAAATCCTGAACGTCCACGAAACGCACCGCCTCATACTCGATAACTCGGAGGTGGAGGAGAAAACGCCCTCGTTGTCTGATTGCCCGAGTTACCCTCGAAACTATGTTGAGGAGCGCTGAAAGCGTATTCCCCAGTGGACGAGCGTGCCGGTGGATGCCCGCTGGGAGGGATGATCGTTTCCGAACTTGCATTATCAAAGGGGTTCCGCAGTAGCTCCACAGGCGGGTGGGAATCGGGAACGGCATGCAATGGGTATGCCTGTCCATCTGCAGCGTTCGCCTGTAGTTCCCACCCCGCGGTATCTGTGCTTTCCTGGCGTAATCGGCCGGCCCCCGCAGCACTCCCGGCACGAGAAGGCACAACAAGAGCCGCATCAAAAGAGGCGTTGGCTCGGCGAGGCTGTGGAGCGAAAACGCGGGGATCTGTTGCATAGCCCACTGCACGACCATCTCTATCCCATTGCTGGTAGGATGGATCATATGGAGAATCCGAGTGTGTGAGGGGGGTAGTGAGGTTAACGTCCGACGCATTAGGGTTGAATATAGAATCGTCGGTTGATCCGGTCATACCACTGTTTTGGTACAGCACATCTCCGTTCGACTTGGCTTGACTGGTGGGAGATTAAAGAACGACATATAAATGGAAAGCAGTGACTGACCGGGCTTTTCGGCGGGCGTAGACGATTTCGGGCTTGACCCTGTTTACTTGTCTTTGAATGTACCACATCGCGGCCACTGTCACGATCAAGGTGATGCCACCGACGACGTAACTGAGAATTTTATTCTGAGTTGTGGTAGAACCTGGATCCGGATCAGCATGACGTTGCGATGCGAGGACGTAACTCTACCATTTGCGGTACTCTCCAACAAGGTACCGATGTAGACGGTGATGAATTGTTTAGGCATGGACAAGAGTGCGGCGAGGATAAAGACGAATATGTTCATTCCACAAACGGCAAAAATGGCAGTTGTGACTTGACAGGGATCAATGCAAGAGTTTCCCGTTGGGGCGACTGGGACTCACAGTGTGCTGGTACTGCACTATAACGTACAATCAAGGCGATTTTGAAGCCACCCTCTCGTACAACCTTGGCCAGACAAGCATATTGAATGCTCTTCTTTTCCTGTTTTTCGGCACGCGACTGGAAGAGGTATCTGAACGCGCTGTGGAGGGATGAGAGAGGGAACAGGGGGGAAAAGTGAGTGCGCACTAGAAGTTTCCTATCTCACCAAGCATCGTCCCAGCGGCCGTGATTCCGAAACCAACCCAAACACCCCATACCAGACCACAGACGATGGCCAAGATTTCGTGACCAAAGAGCTATGAGACAAGTTGAGCGAGAGACAGAGATGAGGGGTGATGAGGAAACGGACTGGTGGGAAAGAGATGACGAAGAAGATGGCGATTGGTATGAGCCAACCAAAGGGCAAACTGTTGCGAGCATGAGGTGGTCAGACGACGCCAGCGTAGGACTTGTTACGTACCCATGCATCCAATTGGCGGCAGGCTGTATGGCGAGCACGATTTGGTCATGATAAAAGATGAAGAGGGCACCGATGACGATGACGACGATGCCGACGGCGTAGTAAACTGTAGAGGGTGAGCGGGCGGGCGGGAGGCAGGGGCGGGAAGGGAGGGACGGACTGAGGTACTTCTTGGTCAACAATTTGTCCCTCTGAAACATGGCGCGGTAGTTGAGCATGGTCTTTTGTTTGAGGACCTCGATCTCGCTGGGTGTTGGACTGGGCGTTCTGGCGGTTGCACGGGCATCGCTGGCGACGGGGTTGTAGGCGGCGGGGGCGGGACTCAGGTATCCTGGATAGGCGGGCATGATGTTAAAGGAGAGGGAAGGACCGGCTTCAAAGTAGTCGTGGAAATATATTGACAAGTTCGTAGTGGTAACTGGGTTGGAACACAAGACGTGAGACAGTGCCAAGCAGTTGAAAGCAGCGCCCAACTGCCCAGCCGGTCTCATCTCATCGCCTTTGACGACTACCTCGACGACAGAAGCGCTGCAAAACGCACCGTCCTCGGCCAGCGAGCCCCTCGACCTCAATATTCCACCCTTTGAAGATGTCCTGGACTTCATCAAGCTCGGAAATGGTCGATCACCCCAATCTATCATCCTACCTACACGTCGGTCAAGACCAGATGTTGGGTCGATGACGGTTTTGTGAGCTGCTGATGAATTCCAGCCATCGACCTGGCAGCTCACGACGATATGTATGTGTGCGGCCGCTTCGCTCTCGCAATGGCGTTCTCGCTGTTCGAAAGACATGTACTGTCCGTGCTGTAAGTACGAGTTATGTGACAAAGTAGTACTTCGATTCGATCGAAGAAAATCACTAACTTTCATAGACTCATCAATGCATGCACGTCAGCATCTCGCAGATGGACTTTTCACGGAACTGTCTTTAGAGGGTTATTGCTGGTTGCGCGCGCAATGTTTTACCTCGCGTTGGTGTCCCGCATGACATCTTTGCATACAACTGTCGTGTTGCCAATGCGATTTCTTCGAGCGAAAGTGAGTGTACGATGGCGCTGCTTGTTCTTCACGACCCAGTGTACCTCTGGAAACGATGCGCTACTGAAGCCAGACTTTATCGTACGGAAAACGAGCCTGATACTAGGTCAGTTATTGGAACGATGGATGATATGGGAACGACGGTAACAGCTGTGAACCGGAATTGACTGTCATCTAGGGTACTCGGTGCGCTGAAATTTCAGTTCACAAGTGGCGTATCAGTTGGGAACGGTGAATTCACTTCCCAGAGAATACAAAAGGATATAGTACTACAGTAATATATAAGTGCGTTGTACAGTATACATTGTCAGGTGGTACATATATGTACCTGTCCGCACAATCGGACCAACGACTTGATGTCCCTCGTACGGCCACGATCGCATTCCTCGTCGCTCTGAATCTCGTCATCGTCGTCGTCGTCGTCGTCGTCGGGGGGCGGGGAGTAGTATGGGTCAGAATCGGACTCGTCACAGTCCGAATCCAAATCCGACTCGTCGTCCTCGTCCGCTGGACAAGGAGAGACGTCGGGGGAACAGCGGGCGGGTAGGTACCACGTGCGGTACCAGCGGCCCAGGAATACCTTTATGTCTGTGGAGAGACCGAGGTACTCGACGTTGCGGGCGAGACCTTCCCAGTGGATGTCACCTTTGTCGAGGGCGTTTTCGATATGATCTGTGTTTCCAAAGTACATCCAATGGAAGAGTGGATGGATGGACGATGGGTCTGGGACTGGGAGGAAGACGACCGGATGGGACTGTGGAGAGGGGAGCAGACGGGGGATGCGGAGAGGGACGGATGGGGGAAGCCGAGAGGCAGAGTGGTTTTGGATGAGGTCCCTGGGGGACGCGCCGCTGAAGAGACCTCTGAGGAAGAGGGACTTTGCGGACAAGTACTCTCTGTGCAGCTGGGGGACGTCAGCGATGGTGACGCGACGAGGGTTGCGGGCACGTACTCGCAGGGTGATGCGGGGCGCAGAATCGAGGGAGCGGCGGGGCACTGGGATGACTGGGGGGGGGGATGAGGAGGAGGAAGAGGGAGAAGAGGGAGAGCGGACGTACGTATGGTGCAGTTTGCGGTCTCTGGCTTGTTCCAGTAGTGCGGGGCAAGATTGTGGAGAGCCATGATGTGGACGAGTACGCGAGCGGGGACCAACTTTATATGCGGCAACGAAAAAGTTTTCCGCGTCGGTCGGTGGCAGTAGGCAACCCCTCAGTCGTCGGTAGGATCGGCATGTCTTGTTTTGGCCACTGCCACCAAGCACGTGAGGCAGCCGCTCGGTGGCAGTAGGTGCGGCATATCTTGTTTTGCCTACTGCCACCGAGCACGTGACTACCCGCTTGGTCATACGAGGACACCGATCCTCCTATTCAACACTCTCGGCTATTTCTGTTGTCTCGTGGTCTCAGCGTGAAGCTGCCGCAAAGCGCAAGATTTCAATGCAAGTTGTTGATGGGGAGCGACATTGTGGTTGACTCTCCAATCACCGTTCGCCCCTTCACGGAGCTGGGCGCGAGCGCTCCTGAGCTCACGGATGCCACTGTCGTATATGTGTCGCCTGATGCTGTCTCTGTCACGGGGTATCCGTTCACCTTCTTCAAGCGATGGCGTTGGCGAAGACTTGTGCAATTGCCAATCCTCGCTCGCTTAAGTGCTGGTCATGCGTGCCATCATGAACGGTCGGGTGGAGAACTTCCCCTCCCCGACCAAGTTCGCACCTTGTACGTCGAGCACGATATCTACGGTAGAGAAGCCGACACTTTTGTCCTGCAATTCATCTTGTTCGACGAGCGTATCCTTGCTGCTGAAGCAGAGATCATCGAAACTCTCGCTTGTGTCGGTTTCAGCGACGAGCGCCAGAAGCATGCAATCGGTAGCTTATCCAGCGGTCGAAAAACGCAGCTTTCTCTAGTCAGAGGAATGCCCCTCAAGCAAGGTCGACATTCTTCTCCTCGATGAGCGTCGTGTGGCGAGGTACCATGGTCATCGTGTCTCACGACGCCGGTTACCTCAACATGCTCAAGGTTGGCTTCCAGTATCCCTCTCAACCCGTCCAGCAATTGTACGTTCTCGGCCCTCACGGTTCTGGAAAGTCGACATTGGAAGCACTCTGACCTGGTGAACGGTTATGTTGCTCAACACGACTTGATCTTGATTCGACGTCATCTTAAAATCTTCTCCCTCTCCTCTTGTCATCTCCATCATTAGAGCTGAAACATTGACGCCGTCACTGGCAGCCTCCGAGGGGCACAATCAGTCCACTCATACGTTTCGATATTGGTATTGCTACCACTAACTGATATGCGGCCCTGGTGTCGGATCCCGGAAAATTGCGACCGAAGGCACCGCTGCCGCGCCGACCTTAAATCGGACCGTTGCGTGGGAACCGAATGCTGCCGCTCGGTCGCAATAGACACTCCTTTGCGGGTACCGACGTTGGGTCATCGGGTCTCAGTTTAGCAAACCGGCGCCTTGAAATTCGAGTTCATCGTCGAGGGCGTCCGATGATCCCACACAAGCCTATCTGCAAAGTAGACGAGTAACGTTATCGCTCTCTTTGAGTCATGCGGCGACCGCTCGACATCATCACGGCGAGACGAAATGCATCGTGTCCAGTACAGACAGCACTATGCTGTTGCGAGTTGCGTACCGACTGTGTGGGTCCTCTTCTTTGATGCCAAGTCGTCAGTCCCAATATCACTGCTCACCAGGATTGACAACAGGGCTGTAGCAACGTTTGCCCCTGATCCCACATGGCAAGGGCGGCAACTTCGCCCTGTATTTCATCAAGTCCAGTACTGCGTCAGGCCATCACTGACTGCGACGATTGGTAAATAAATTTGGATCCGCTTGGACGTCGGCCGGGCCAGACTGTTTCACCGGGTTTGGCAAGCCACTCGCGATCGACGCCTCGGTAGCAATGGCGGTCGGCAGTAGGCTCGGTGGCATTACACAGTACTCGGGGTTCGTGAACAATGACTCTGTCTTGCCCGGCGGGCCGGAAACCCTGCCGCGGTGGATTTACGCTTTCAAATCAGAATATGCCGCGCCTGCAATGCGGCCCCCTGGTTATCAGGACGATCATATCTCGATCAAGCATAATGGGTCGTGGGTTTACCCCTGTGCGCGCCACAGAGAATTCCCGGCGTTCGTTCTTACGAACGAATGCATCTTGACGGCATCTGGCATCAACCAAACCCGACGGTGGCAAAGATTGTCATCTCGACTCATCGGCGCCATGGGTGACGGCGAGACGAGATCCGAATCCGCGATATCACGGGCTATTGTCGCTGTGGCACGCTCTCGTTTTACGACACGCAGAGCGAGGGTCGGTTTCAGGTATGGTTCGTGATCAGCAAGGCGCGGTTTGATCTGCCGACAAGAGGGCGTGGCAGTGGGTCGCGAAGCAGGTGTTGATGCTCATTCAAGTCCAAGGGGGTCGTCGAGTTCGAGCAGAGTCTCGGTGTACGATAACACCTTGGATCTTAATACACATGCACACAGCTTGTAAACATCCTAACTCATTGCTTCCGCAACAGGCCCCGTGAGCCGTCCATGAATCGGTCAGGTGCCTCACGAGCGTCGAGGACTGTCTGGCCCGTCCCCCGCACGCTCCGTCTACCGATACGACGAGGATGATCATGATCTCCCCCGTCAAAGCGACCTACGACGACCAAGGCTACGTCCTCGTCTCCGATCTCATCCCACCCGACCTCCTCCCCGCCCTCCGCGCCGCCTGCGATCGCGTCATCACCAAGACCCGGACGGGCGCCTAGCCTCACCGTCGCACGGTCGGCAAACAGTTCCCCCCGTTCGACGACGCTCACCCCGACTCGTGGGGTGTCCAACACGTGATGCATCCCGCGCTGGGGGAGCCCGTGTTCGCGCGGTGGTATACCTCCGAGGGCGTCAGGGGCGTCGCAAAGGCGTTGTTGGGGTGTGAGACGGAATCGCTACAGATGGGTACGTTTCTTCTGAAGTGCACGGCCGATAATCATTCCCCTTCCCCCCCCCCTTTGCAGAACTGTTCAATTTGTTGATCAACCCGCTCAATCACGATTTTGCGCTTCGATGGCATCGTGACGACGTGCGGGAGAACGCGACCGCGGAGGAAGAGTTCAAGGCGCTCGCGTCGTGGTCGCATGGGGTACGTATCCTTTCCCCTTCTTGTTCATCGTTTGAATCGACGCCCTCGCTTAGGTGCAATGGAACACGTGAGTCCAACACGCCCCCACCCATACCACATGCCTATCCTTTGTTTCTTTTTCCACCGGTCCAGAGCGCTGTACGAAGACGCGTGTCTCTACCTCGTCCCGAAATCACACAGGGTACCGAGGACGGACGGACAACGCGCGCGCTCGACGACGCTCGAGCCGCCTCGAGACCCGCTCGAGATGCCTGGTGCGATCCGACTCGTGCTCCAACGCAAGTCTTCCCTTCCCTGCTCCTTGCCGTGATCGTTGATTGGCCGCCCTTTCCTACAGCAGGGGAAACCGCGTTTTACAACTCCAACATCCTGCACTGTGCGACGTACGACATTAGACAGCGTAGGGCGACGCTCCATGCGAGCATGGGGGACACCCGGGGCGGGTCGACGCGTGCGCGAAACGTGCTCCAGCATGGGTTGCAGTGGATGAAGGAGGTGCGATTCCGCGATACACTCGATGAGCCGGGTCAGAGGATGCTCGACGCCCTGGTCGAGATGCAGAACAGCGTCCGGGGCGACGACGTGGGATACTCGCTCAGCGGTTAGTAGTTCAGGAGGGAAGAGCGAGAGTGGGGACTGGTGTATCACTCATCCTTTCTCTATGAATGTGATTCGTGGCAAAATCAAAACGAATGGGAGGGTTTTTTTTTCTCGCATTTGCGTTGACAATATCGACTGGTAGATCGGGTATAGTGAAGCAACAACATCGCTTCGAAGCTCGTCGGGACACCTCGTATGGCTACATGTTCGAGTCCGTGCTCCCCCACTCTCTATCCCAACATCTCCACCAAAGAGGTCACCGACTCACGGGAGGAAAGACGAAACCCTTGTTTCCGATCGGGCTCCACCCCTCCGTCCGCTCGTCCGCGCGAATCAGACTCGCAATGCTCGCGGTATGCCGATGCATCCGCCCCGACTTTTTGGTCGACTGTACTGCGTACTGTTGGTGCTGCCTGCTGACAGACTCCTCGCCCTGACCAAGCTGCTGCTGCAGCACGCCCGGATGATTCGGATTCGGCGAGCGGTACAAGATGGGGTGGTGGTCCTGCTCGCTTTCGTCCGACAGATCCATGGACTCGGCGGTGTCGCTCGCAAATTCGTCTGCGCCGATGACGGGCCGCCGGGCCTCGAGATCGTACTGCTCGTACTTGGAGCGCCCGGCGTGTGGACCTGACGCACGGAGCTCGTCGGGCATGAAGAGGTAGAAGAATGCGGTGGCGAGACAGGCGCCGCCGACGACGTCGATGAGGTAGTGGTGTGTGAGGTACATGGTGCTCCAGTAGAGGACGCCGACGTAGGTCCAGACGTAGCGTGCGGTGCCGTCCCAAAAGTGGGTGATGAAGAGTGCGCCGAGGGTTGCCCAGCCTGCGTGGAGGCTTGGGAATGCGCCAAAGACGAGGGGGGAGTTTGAGAAGAAAGTTTGGTAGCCGTCGTTGCCAAAGAGGGCGTCGATGCGGGCGAGGCCGCCGGGGGAGCCGGGGACGTCGTAGGTGGCGGGAGTGAGACCGTATATGACCTCGTACCAGGGTGCGGCGCAGGGGATGAGGATCTGTATGAGGACTGCGGTGAGGCTCATGTAGCCAAAGGTCTTGGCCCAGGTCTTGAGGGCGAGAGTGGGGCGGAAGAGCCAGAGGAAGAGGGAGAGGACGAGGGGATAGGTGTAGTGGATGACGCCGTAGGGGAGCCAGGCGATGATGTCGAGGACGGGGTGGGTGAAACGGGTGAGGATGTCGGAGATGTTGGCGCCGTAGAGGACGGACTCGAGTGTGGGGAGGAGGACGACGTGTACGGCGGGGCGGAGACCGGAGGGTATGAAGCGGTTGGTGTAGAATGCGAGGAGCCATGCGAAGACGGGGGTCGCTGGGAGGAAGAACTGGGATGTGAGTGGGACGAGGAGGGCGAGGGCGTAGAGGACGGGGATGAGGAGCTTGGAGGGGAAGGAGGGGACCTCCATGATGGCGAGCCAGAAGACGGCGAGGAGTGCGTGGAGGACGAAGACGACATCCGACCTCGCGAACGGGCGCGCTCGGAGACGCGCGATCGTGTCTGCGGGGGAAAGGGACTTGTCGAGACGACCGAGCGCGGCGAGAAACGCAGCGAGGAGCATCGTTGGAGAGAAGGGACGACGTGGGAATCCCAACACGACCATGTCCGTCCTCAAGCGATTCAGCCTCCTCGCCGACCTCTGCGTCGCACTCCAGTTCGCCTGTCTGCCCACCCTTGGGCGCATATGGGCCACCCCCTCTCTCATCCTCCACCCGGCAGCGGTCTCGCGCATATTCATGTCCCACGTGTGGACTGCCTTTGGCCCCGGCATAGATGAGAACAACGCCCAACTGAAGACGTCTCTCATCGCCCCGAACGCACACGGCGTCGTTCTCGACCTCGGCGCAGGTAAGCCCTCACTCCCTCCCCACTCCACCCCAGTGTTCATCCCACTCCAAGGGCACGGTCACACCGCCAAATACCTGGACACCACCCGCGTCACCAAATACGTCGCCCTCGAACCCAACGTCCTCATGCACGACGAAATCAGACGTACCGCAGACGCAGCCGGGTTCAGCGAGGCATCCGGCACACTCGTCCTCCTCGCTTGTGGCGCCGAGGACACGACCGCCATCCTCACCGCTCTGGGCGGCTATCAGCCTGTCGATACGATCGTGTCTGTGCTAACGCTCTGTTCGGTCCCAGAGCCTCAGGAGACCATCACATCGCTGGCTACCGAGGTCCTCAAGCCAGGTGGTCAGCTCCTTTTCTTTGAACACGTTCGGAACCCACAGCCCCATGTTGCTTGGTGGCAGGCGTTGTGGTCGCCACTTTGGGCATTGGCGTTTGACGGCTGCATGATGGATCGTCCCACTCACTTGTGGATCCAGCAAGTCGGCGGATGGGCGAGCGAAGAAGTGGTACGTATGGACGACGAAGACGAGGAACATCTATTCTGGCATCGCGTGAGCAAGTTTACAAAGGCTGCGTGAACTCGATTTCTTCTTCTCCCTGTATGCATGTCCATTTCGCTTGTGCTTTTCGGTACTGCATGCCCGCTGCACCATCTAACTCTGAAGTACCACTCGTTCGCTATGTCGTACATATGGGACTTTTGTTTGAACTCGATCGATCGAGGACTGTATCGCCACCGCATTGCATCCAAGGACTCCTAAGGCTTCGCAATGGCCCCTTTCCTCTGACATTCATGCTCACAAGCCTGTCTCACTTACTTGCCCATTCCTTCCATCATGGCTCACTCCACCAGGTGCGTTCGTGATCCTCGTCGTGATGAATAGGGGTCTCATATCCCCTCAATAGACCACAGCAGTTTGAAACGCTGCAGCTCCACGCTGGTCAAGCACCCGACGTCGCCACAAACGCTCGTGCAGTTCCCATCTATGCCACGACCAGTTTCGTGTTCAACAATTCGGCGGTAAGCTGTCCATCGACAGCGTCCACGATGAGCACTGACGCTGACAATACTATCTGTTCCGTAGCACGCGGCCGATATCTTCGGTTTGAGGTGCGTTGGTCAAGGGGTCACCACCGCATCCTGACCGGACTCGTTCGACAGAACGGTTGCGCACGCCTATTCTCGCATCAGCAATCCCACCGTGGTGCGTTGTCGAATGTTCCCATTGGCAGGGTTCTGTGACGCACACATGTCTAGGACGTGTTCGAGAAGCGCATGGCGGCACTCGAGGGCGGTCTAGCAGCCGTCGCGACGGCCTCTGGCCAAGCCGCTCAATTTTTGGCGATATCCACGATTGCCAGCGCGGGCGATAACATCGTCTCTACGTAAGCAGTTTTGTCCTAGAATTTAGATGCCGGAGAGCTCTCAACACAGCAGATAGGTCTTATCTGTATGGAGGGGTACGTCGATGTCTTCTCCTACGACTCGAATCGCCCTGATGTTCGTTGAAAGACGTATAACCAGTTCAAAGGTCTATTGGGTCGACTTGAGCCCTCTAAGCGAGTCGCTGAAAGCTTTCCCGACAGTTACCTTTAAAAAATTCGGCATCGGCGTCAAGTTCGTCAACGGAGACAATCCTGCAGACTTTGCCGCAGCCATCGATGACAAGACGAAAGCGATCTTTGTCGAGAGTATCGGCAACCCGAAGTATAACGTTGCCCCGATACCAGAGCTCGCCAACGTGGGTTGCCTACAAATCTTGAAAGATGAATACCAATGATATCGTGCACCAGATTGCCCACGAGAATGGTATCCCGTTGATCGTCGATAATACATTCGGGATGGGAGGATATCTCATCCGGCCAATTTCCATGGGCGCGGACATCGTCTGTCCGTACATTTATTGCTATTGGTGATCAGTCCCTGATATCCCCTGTAGTGCACAGCGCCACCAAATGGATCGGAGGTCACGGAACCACGATTGCCGGCGTCGTGATTGATTCGGGTACGATGATCGCTGCTCACATCGGATTGCCAACTCATATCAATGACAGGCAAGTTTGACTGGACCCGCAGTGGCAAATTTCCTTCGTTCACGTCCCCGTCGGAGGGGTATCATGGGCTTCAGTTCAGTCAAACTTTCGGACCTATGGCTTTTGCAGTGAAGCTCCGGGTGGAGTTTATGCGTGACATCGGGCCGGCGTTGAATCCCTTTGGCGCCTTCCTTCTCATCCAAGGTCTCGAGACCCTGAGCCTGCGCGCTCAGAGACATTGCGATAATGCGCTTGCCTTGGCAAGGTAACGTCCCTTTTGCTTCATCGTATCCTCATCGGGGATCCCACGTCGAATCGTAGATGGCTCCACAAACACCCCAAGGTCGTATGGGTGTCGTATCCCGGATTGATCGACCACGAATATCACGAAGAAGCAAAGAGGCTGTTGCGCCACAACACGTTTGGTGGCGTGCTGAGCTTTGGCGTCCAGGGCGACCTCGACGTCGCGCGTAAAGTGGTCGACAGCCTCGAATTGGCGAGCAACCTCGCAAACGTGGGGGACGCCAAGACGCTCGTGATCCACCCTGCGTCGACGACGCATTCGCAGTTGACGAGAGAGGAGCAGGCTGCGACGGGGGTGACGGAGGATCTGATCCGGGTGCGTGGTTGTGTAGTATTTACCCCTTTGGGGGCGTGTTGCTCACGAGTTTCCCTTTCCTGGCGGCTTTTATTTTATTTTAGATCGCAGTCGGGATTGAACATATTGATGATATTATTGCGGACTTCGAGCAGGCGTTGGGGATTGTGCCTTGATGATGGGGCGCGGTGATACGTTTCATTTGATGTGAATATTGTGGTGTCTGTACTAGTATCACTGCAAAAAGTAAAATACATTTCTCGAAATGTCACTGTCGCTTACACATGGGCGGATAAGCGCCGATGGCGCTTATCCAGTGGACGCGTGTTAGAAATGCCCACCGGCAGTCATTTCTACGAAAT
>JBBPRS010000304.1:0-25438 GCA_038093155.1 Boletus huronensis | reverse complement strand
CTCGTTAATTACAGTAATTACAGGAGGTGGTGGTCGGAGTACATGCACACGTCGTGGACGACCTCTGCCACCTTTCGACCTACCACGACTCTCCCGCGACCACCAACAACGTTATGGCAGACATGGATGTCTTTGCGGCCATGGGGATATTAGGCTTTGGCAAGGCCGCCAAAAAACGGGACCTCGATCCATCTCGCTTCGACGTGGCGAAGAGACAGGATGTCCCCGTCAGTAGCCATACCAGACTCCTCCATCTATGCCTCGTGTTAACCATCTGCCTCTCATCCACAGGTAAAACAGGCTCATCAACCAGGGTCGAGCAAGACTGCCCGCGACCTTCCAGATGTCGAGGCCAGCCAGCCAGCGCCGGCTCCCCACACAAAGCAATCCGTGCTTTCTGACGGGCTAGAAGAAGAAGGATCGGACGAAAGTGCGGATGCAGAAGAAGATGAGCCCGAGTATGACCCCACTTCTCCCTCGCTCTCCACCCCACCTGAGTTTCCTGTCACTCATGAGGCAACGCTCAAAGAGCACACTAAAGTCATCTCAGCCCTTGCACTTGACCCGAGTGGTGCACGTGTGCTCAGTGGGTCACACGATTATGACTGCAAGCTCTGGGATTTTGGTGGAATGACTTCTCATACGAGGTCCTTCAAGACATGGGAGCCAGCAGGCAGCTACTACGTGTGTCCGCTCCTGGACCTCCAGTCGGAGAAAAAACGATTCTCATGCCTTTCGTTAGGTCAATGACGCGAAATTTTCAAACAATGGGCAACAGTTCCTCGTTATTCTTGCCACTCTCCAACCAAGACTATATGATCGAGAAGGTGAAGAAGTGTATGTGATCGGTTCCCCCGCGAGAATGGCATGTGACAAACCATCACAGGGCAACTTTTATCAAGGGCGATATGTACATCAGAGACATGAAGCACACTGCGTACGATTCATCATTGGGAGTTGTGTGATGCGATGCTAACACTATCGCCATAGTGGGCACGTCGCCGAGTTGACGGGATGTTCGTGGCACCCACGAGATCAACAGGTCTTTATCACGAGTGCAGTTGACTCGACCATTAGGTGAGGCTACTTCTACTCTTTCTCCGCGATAGGTACGAAGTTTCCTAGGATATGGGATGTGGAGAATAAGCGCAAGCAGAAGACAGTAATTGTTGTCAAGTCGAAAGAGCGGGGAGCACGGACCAAGGTCACAACGTGTACATACTCTCCGGATGGAAACATCATTAGTGGTGGTACGCCCACGACACCAATCCCATAATGCCTTATAATAATAATGGTTTTTCTTGCAGCTTGCCTGGACGGCGCGCTACATATGTGGCAGTCCTCATCTAATTTTGTACGCCCAAACATGACCGTTGAAGGTGCTCACGCAAAGTCGACGGAGACTGCCTCCGTCGTATTCTCTGTGGATAACCGGACGGTACTCACTCGAGGAGGAGATGACACTGTTAAATGTATGTGACGCTTCCATCGAACGACTCAGCCCTCCTAAAATGCGACGTTTCAGTATGGGATATTCGTTCATTCAAAAAACCTGTGGCGATGCGTTCCGAGACGACGACGCTTTACCCTGGCACGAATGCAGTATTCAGTCCTGACGAAAAATGCGTTCTTACGGGTGTCGGTGCCGCATCAAAAGGTGGACCGGGACAACTTTTATTCCTTAGCCGAACGGACCTGAGTGTCATCAAGGAGGTCGAGATGGAAGCAACCCCGGTGAAGGTAGTCTGGCACCCCAAGATCAACCAGATCGTTACGGGGCTGTCTAATGGGACGATATCAGTTTTATACTCGCCTGAAACCTCGACACATGGCGCGAAGCTCCTATTATCGAAGGGAGCACCGAAGCGACCGACGGTAGAGGATATGTCGGATGCACTTGCAGCACCAACGATTCTGACTCCACACGCATTGCCGATGTTCAAGGACGGGGATGGAATTGTGAAAGGAACGAAGCGCAAGAGGGAAAAAGACCGCCTGGATCCACGGAAGAGTCGAAGGCCGGAGCTACCTGTGACCGGACCCGGCAAAGGAGGGCGCGTTGGGGCAAGTGCGACGCAGCACGTCGTTCAGAACTTGGTACGGGACACGACGCGAGACGAAGACGTGAGTGATTTGGTTGTCTGCGCGCACCATGGTGCTGGATGCGGTTTTCTGGGCTTCTTGTTTCGGATCACATGATGCATCTTTCTTTTGTGCGACTGAACGGCTGACATCTTCTATTGCAACGGTGTCTCACTACAGCCACGGGAAGCGCTCCTCAAGTATGCGGAACGGGCAGACGCCGATCCACAATGGACTGCAGGTGAGCATCATGGGCCGTTATTACCTGCCTTTGAGGCGCATCCCTTTCGCGTCTTCGCTGCGGAGTGCCAATTCTGGAAGGTTGCCGCGGCGGAGATTGAACAGCTGTGTTGCTGTGTTTGTATTGATCTGCCGGCTGACGTGGCGGCTCTTCTTTTTTTTCCAGCGTGGCGACAAACCCAGCCCAAGCCTGTGTTTTCGAACGTCTCAGAGGAGGAAGAAGAAAAGTAGGACGCTGGGGGGCTCCATGCACGGTTATCTACAGTAACTACGTGTTTTATCTGCAAAGGGCGGGTTGTGTGAGGATGCAGTGTGAGTAAGTATTTTGGATGGTCCCTGCGCTGGTTGGAGACCGAACCTTAATTCCAGCCGCCTATAAAGACCCGATGGGTGGCTGCCGATTCCCCAAATCCAAAACTCCCCTCCCCCTCTGCAAACGTCACACTGTGTGACAAAAATTGTCACGCGCCACCCATGAACGCGACCGAGAGTGCTCAACACAGCGCGCCCACCGTCGGAAATGATGACAAACCAGCCCCGCCCGACCCCACCACCGACGTACCACCCGACGACAATGGTACACGTGATAGACAGTTTATATTCAAATTTCCCCTTAGCTAACCCTAAACACTAAAAAGATTTCATTGTCAACCAGCCCTCCCTCAACTCTCTGCCAAACGGTCATGTCCATTCCGACAACCCAATCTCACTCCACTCTCCCGCTGCCACCTCCCCAATGTCCATCTCCCCCTCAGATCCAGGTTCGTACAACCAATCGTTTCCTTGTCTACCGCCCTCTTATCTGAGCAGCTTTTGTCTCCATCCAACCCCCTGCTGCAACTCCACCACCGCCCCCAGTACAGCCAGATGCCACTCAAGACATCAACATGGCAGAGACACCAGAGGAGATTATCGAGGAGATGCTCGTTTCCGACGCCGCTCCACCAGAACTCGCCACCCTCAACGGTGCTCCTAACGGCAGGATCACCTCTTCAGACACCCCGAACGCGGATGCGGATGGCGACGTGAACATGGAACAAGCCATACACGTCAATGGTCACGCAGAAACGACCGGCGCCAAGCCAGACACACACCCCGATTCTTTCGCCACATATCGTTCTCCTAGTCACGTTTCCCATCAAGTAGACGAGGACGCGGACGATGATGCAAGGCCTCCGCCGGCAAAACGAGCGCGCAAGTTCTCCGACGCCGATCACGCTTCCATCGCCAATGTGAGCCAAGCCCTTGGCCTCCCATTCGACCATACTAATGCTTTGTACTTGTGATCGCAATTCCTCAAGACTGCCTCTCCTCCTCCCGCCACCGGTTCTTCCATCCAGATGAATGAAGAGGTTGCCTCTAGTCCTGCTCCTGTACCACCTACTCCTGTTGGCGCAACTACATTTAGCATACAGCAGCATCGGTTCTGTCTTTCGACTGTCCGTTCGTTGAAAAAGATGAAAGACGGGGCGCCGTTCCTCCATCCCGTTGACCCTGTCGCCCTGAACGTCCCCCACTACCCCAGTATCATCAAGAATCCAATGGATCTCGGCACCATCGAGCGTAAGCTCACGTCTTCCAACCCTCAAAAACCCGATACGAATCCTAACAACCCTCGCTATAACAACGCCGACGAGTTTACTGCCGACGTCCGTCTGGTGTTCACCAACTGCCTTACGTTCAATGGGCCAGATCATATCATATCCAAATCGGCCAAGCACCTTGAATCTGTTTTCGACAAGCAAATAAAGAATTTACCACCGCCCCAAGTGGTATGTGAGTGCCAATGGTTTTCATGGAACAGATGCTGACCTCATAATAGGTCAAACCTCCCTTAAAAATCGCCACGCCACCGCCACCGCCACCTCCCGTACCAATCAAGAAAGCCAACCCTGCACCACCTGCTCCTCCTCGACGCGCGTCCACCTCCGTTCCCGTGATCCGTCGCAACGACATTGAACAAGCATCCGCACGTCCAAAGAGAGAGATTCACCCACCTCCTCCGAAGGATTTACCGTATGCTGACGCACCAAAGAAGCTACGGAAAACGAAGGTGATCAAGGATGACGGTTCGGCAGAGCAGCTGAAGTTTTGCGTCAAGCTCTTGGTGGAATTGCAACGAAAGCAACACTGGAATATTGCGCACCCATTTTACGAGCCAGTTGGTTAGTATCAGATGCCGTGCTTTTCATCTCGTTGCTAATCGGATCACTTCAGATCCAGTTAAATTGGAGATTCCGACGTATTTTAAGATCATCAAAAAGCCAATGGATCTGTCCACTATGCGGAAGAAACTGGAGAATCGCGAGTACCCGAACGCCTCCAAGTTCTTCGACGATTTCAAGTTGATGATCCGAAATTGCTTTACTTTCAACCCTGCTGGCACGCCTGTCAATCAAGCAGGTATCGAGTTGCAACGCCTTTTTGATGAGAAGTGGAGGAATCTTCCACAGTTACGGGAGGCGAGCGAGGAGGAGGAGGAGGAGGAGGAAAACGAGTCAGAGGAGGAACGCAACCGTAGGTCCATCGTTGCGCAATACAATACCCTTGTACTGATGTATTGTCCGACACAGGTAGGATTGCGTCTATGGAGGCACAGATCGAGTCGATGCGAGGAAATTTACTCGCACTGAAGAGCCAGCCTCCAAAGGAGAAGAAAAAGAAAAAGAAGGAGCCCAAACCAGCTGCTGCCTCGACCTCCAAATCCATTACCTCCCGTAATGCCAAAGTTGTTAATGCTGGGAACGTCACTGTCAAACGGAAAGCAAAGAAGCAGATTCCAGAGGATGATACGCTATCGTTTGACCAGAAGAAGGACCTGAGCGAGGCGATAACGAAACTTGATGGGCAGAAGTTGGAGAAGGTCATTCAAATCATCCACGAAGGCGTCCCCGAAATTCGTGACGTGGGTAATTTCGCTCCGTGAAGGATACGCCATGTCTGATTATATTATCAGAGCACCGAGGAGATCGAGATTGAGATCGACCTTCTACCTGTAAACGTGCTTACGAAGCTGTACAATTTCGTGTTGCGGCCCTTGCGGCAGCCCCCTCAGAAGCGTAGTCGTGCAACAGGGAAGGGCACCGGTACTGGTGGCCTCAAACGCAAGAGCATGGACGAGAATGCCGAGGCAGAAAAGATCCGACAACTAGAAGAGCGTATGAAGCTATTCGACAATCCTTCAGGAAATGCCACTGTTCCCACCTCCGCTTCTATCCCCCGACACGATGATAGTGATCATTCTTCGGAGTCGAGTTCCGATGAAAGCTCGGGGAGTGAGTCTGAGTGATTCCGTGCTCTGTTGTATTTGGGTGTTGGCTTTTTCACTCTTCGCGTGCGACCGGTGGTGTGGTGAGGACTTCTAGTATGGGGTGGTTATTGATCTCCCCACTCATACTGTTCTCTCATAATGAAGAAGTGTTTTTACTCTTGATCTTTATAACCTTTTTTTTCGAACCACCTGCTTTCATTACCTTTCTTTTGCATCAGCATCCGCGTACATCCATACAATCATCAAGTTAAATAAAGAACACCAATGTAGTCAGCTAATTCTAGTCAACCAGTTGTGTCTGTCAGGCCGAGAAAATGATTGGCCATGACGTTGCAGCTATACGGTAGTCAAGCGATGAGATGGAAGTATAAGTTCTAAGCAAGCACAACAAAACTAAACGACACAAAAATGCATACGCACGAAATCACCTGCGTTTGGAGTTATTTCCTTGCTTCCACTGCTGCCATCCCGATTTTGTGGGTGCGACTGGTGGTGGCGGAAGCGGGGCACGCAGCGAGGTTGGCGGGAGAGGCTGTGGCGATAGGTGGGTGTCGGGAGTCGTTGCCCAACCTTGTCTTGCCGGAGGTAAAGCATTCGAGGCAGGAATGGGGGCGCGACCATGAGATTCACGGTGATTAGAGGGGAACGTTGAAGGACGAGGTGCATCTACAGGCGGCGGAGGGGGCGGTGCCAATGGTGGGGGAGGGGAGGGTGAAGGAAGGACAGATTGAAAACTGGAATCCAAAGAAGTCCATCCTCCGGCACGAAACTTGGGAGCATTAGAAACCGGAAGCGATCGCAAAGCTGGCGGTATAGGGTCGTCAGGGGGTAGTGTATGCGCGGGTAAAGATGGAGCTGGGCTGCCCGCTGCCCAGCCTGAGCGCTTAGAATCTGTGTCGGGAGGTTTGGGTGCTGTGGTGACTGCAGCCCAGCCAGCTTTTTTGAATCCACCAGGCTTTGTTTCATTCGTAGCCACTGTCTCGCTTTCGGGGGCCAGAACAGGAACGGAGCCCGCAACGACAGGTTTCGCCATCTTGATGCCTTGAGCTCTGGCGAGCTTCCTGAGTTCCTTTTCTTCTCTCTTCCGTTCCTTTTCTTTGCGCTTCTCCAGTTCTTCTTGGTTGACCAAGCGAGCGTTGGCTTGCATATCTTTCAAGCGTGCCTTGTGGTGGTGGGCGTAAGAGTTGGTATGCTCGTCATACTGAGCGACGTTTTGAAACTGTTTCTCGCAGAGAGTGCAATAAAATGGCTTTAGAGTGTCACTAATCTCCGACCTGACGGCTGCACGTTTAGCCACGATGTCCTATCAGCGACAAGGCTGTTATTAGAGAGGTCTCGGACACGTAGATATTGCGGTATACTTCTCTAGCTTTGCGCTGGTCTTGCGTTTCTTTGCGTTGACGCTCGGAGTCTAATTCCCGCCTCTGCGACACGGTGGTCTCGATCATGCGAACATCCTGGTTGATTTTTCCGAGGCCAGTCAAATCATTTTTTATCTGAAATGGAATAGGGTCGACTCGTCCTAACGAAGCGCGTCATCAGGTTAGGCAAAGATAAGAGAGCCTGGCCTACCATCCCCTGATAACCCGAGTGGCTGTCCCTCCGACCAACCGAGTTTCGCGAGCATCGCAAATCCCTTGTTTGTGCTCTTTATCTTGGTCTCGACGGTGATGACCTCTCTTGGAGCCTGGTGGATGTATTCGTCGTACTTGTCGATGTCGACCACATCCGCGGGAGGCGGGGAAGGTGTGCGAGAGACAAGCGAGACGTTATCATCCTCGCTGTTCTCAGTGTTGTCACCTTCGTATGATCTTGATCGCTGGAGGAAGGGGGGGAGGGAAAGAGGGCAGTACGGCTTGTTTTCAAGGACGCCAATAAATATGGCAGAGTACCTTCAGAAGAATGGACGCGCCCGACTGATCTTGTTCGTTCTGCTCTGGGCGTGTCATCGGAATGGCGTTCCAGCGAGCGACGCTTTCTGCAGACATGGCTGCGAGTGAAAGCTGCGACGAGCAGTGGTGTCTCTGCACGTGACCCTTACACGGTTGTAATCAAGCCGGCGCGTTCGAGCTCGTCGTCGTCCACGACCACCTCGACACCGTCCACGATGATGAACTCGGACGATTACTTCACCGATAATCTCGACTCTGGTATTTTAAACCAGCTCGATATCATCGAAGCGGCACATCGTCCCAAACTCACCTACGATCCACCCGCCCGTAATGCTCCTAAGTGCCTTCCTCCACCGAAACCCGTCCCCCCATGCAAGCCAGCTCCTCCAAAACGAATCGAGAAAGAAGACTCGTACATGGATCTTACGCTCGACATTGACGAGGCGGAGCTGCAGCGTCTCGACTCGTTCATCGACGCAGCATACAAAGGTCAAGCAGCCCCGGTCACCGGTCCTTGTAATGCAGCCCGCCCCCCATCTAAATGCGCCGTTCAGACAACCCTCTTTGGAGATATTGCCCATCCCTCCACGTCCACCAGCAAAACGAGCCCCCCATCTCGCGGTCAAATGCAGAGGTCCAAGTCGAACCATCGCAACCCTTTCGGTCAACAGGCCCCCCAAACCAAACAGTGGGATCACACCGCGTTCGCGAAATCTGGCTGGAAGAAGCCAAAGTCAAAGGGAAAGTCTAACGAGGACGAACAGGAAGAGGAGGTGGTGGAATTCGAGCAGTTTCCTGCTCCGTTTGTCTCAGGTACGTGGTAGGTGCTACATCTGATCGCGTCAGGACTGATTGTGGCGCAGTTGGGTGCGTAGCTTAGTCTTGATTCCTTGGTGCTGAAGTTGACGTGAACTCGTGCACATTTGGTCACGAACTGAAGTTCAGTGAGTGCGTCAAGATTATACATCGTGCGGTCGGCTCATCATGACTTCTGTAGCCTCTCCCCATGAAGCTCAAGGTGGACATGCTCGAGGCGAAGCATTGGATTTATCCACTCAACCAGCCAAAACGAGATTACCAATTCAATATCGTCAAGCATTGTCTATTTGATAACACGCTCGTATCGCTCCCGACCGGTCTAGGAAAGACGTTTATTGCCGGCGTCGTAATGTTGAACTGTGAGTTTGTGTATACCCCCTGCACCAAACATAACACAATTCATCCAAGTCTACCGTTGGTTCCCCGAGGGCAAGGTGGTCTTCGTTGCGCCTACGAAGCCTCTAGTCGCTCAACAGATTGATGCATGCCATCGGACATGCGGTATCCCAGGCAAGGATGCGATGGAATTAACAGGTAATAACCCGCGCGCATACAGATCACGAATGGTGCGTCCCCGCTCCGGTGCCAGAAGTAGACCGCGTGTTAAACACTTCATAGTGGGAGGAGAAACGAGTCTTCTACATGACGCCGCAGACACTCATCAACGACCTCACTACCGAAAATTGCGATCCACGCGATATTATCCTCATGGTCATCGGTTTGTAACATTTCTTTATTTTGTGCAATGGATCTCGCTGAATGTTATATAATGCAGACGAGGCACACAAAGGGACAGGCGATTATGCATATGCGCAAGTTATTCGCTTCCTTATGGCGAAGAACCCACACTTTCGAGTACTTGCGCTTACCGCGACCCCCGGAAGCACTCCCGAGGCAGTCCAAACGATCGTAGACTCTTTGCATATCAGTAGGATTGAGATCAGAGACGAACGAAGTCTCGATCTTAGAGAATATATGCACAAGAAAGTTGGTTTTTCTTGTTGCTAATTTGAAGAGGTGTCTCATAATAAATAATTATGAATAGGAAGTCAAACAGCATATCATCAAGATGACGGATGACATTATTCACTTTCAACAACTTCTGAAGACTGTCATGGAGGTCAGTTCAAGTTACTCTACTAACCAACAACTCTGACTGTTCGTAGTCGGTAATTAAACCGCTTGTGTCCAGAGGCGTTATGGAACCATTGGACGTCATCAAGATGCATCCGTACCGCGCCACGGCTATTATACAGCGTATCGCGGCCCAGCGAAATAGTCCGCATGTATGGGCCATGGGAACCCTCTCCACGATATCATCCATGGCAAGGGCCATGTCATACTTGGTATGGTTGTCCCCAATTTCACAGTGATATGCGGTTTAAAGCCTTTGTCACATATCCCATACACATGAATAGATGGAAGCCAGCGTCGCCATGTGCCTTCACACTCTGCAGGACCTCATCCGCGACAAGGATGGTTCTGATCAGAAAAGGAAGAAAGCACCCTCGAAACTCAAGTCGGATCCAACCTTTCAAAGGCTTCTCGCAGACCTCGAGGCAGGCCAGAAACGACCAGGAGGATTTGGGATGCACCCAAAGATGGAGACCCTCAAAACACTCTTGGTGCAACATTTCGGGCAAAGAATCTCTGATGGGGATGGAGAAGAGGCGGAAGTCAATGGCACGCGAGCTATGGTGTTCGTGACATATCGAGAGTGCGTGGACGAGATCGTCGGGGTCTTGAATCAGGAATCACCACTGGTGAAGGCAACGCGCTTTGTCGGTCAAGGAGTCGACAAACAGGGTAAGAAAGGTTTCGCTCAGAAAGAACAGTTGGAGGTACGACATAAGAGCTATGGCAACCGATATTTTCTTCATCACGCTCATCCCTACCTCCAGGTGATCAGAAAGTTCAAGGCGGGAGAATTCAACGTTCTCGTCTCAACATCAGTCGGAGAAGAGGGTCTCGACATTGGAGAAGTAGATATGATCGTGTGTTATGACGCTCAAAAGACACCCATTCGTATGGTATGTCATCCTTCTCGCTCCTTTACTTCTGTCTCGGAAAAGAGATGAAATCAAGTTCGTTTCCTTCCACAGCTTCAACGTGTTGGACGAACCGGTCGCAAGCGTCATGGTTATGTGCACGTTTTGCTTGCCGAGATGCGGGAAGAGCTAAACTGGGACAAAGCGCACGACACGTACGCCGAACTACAGAAATGTATTGTTCGCGGAGATCAGCTTGAATTGTACTGCGACGTACCACGGCTGCTCCCTGATCACTTGCGGCCGCAAGTACTGGAGAAACGGATGGAAATTGAGGAGTATGTCCGCGAGCAATCCGGAAGGAAGAAAGCTCCGATTACCGCACAAGATGAAGAGCAAACCGTGGGCGGAAAGAAGCGAAAAAGGAATGACGACATTGACAGGAATATTCCTCCTGGTGCAAGCCGCGGCTTCGTAAGCGTGTCGGATTTGCTAGTCAGGGGGAAGAAGAAGAAAATCAAGTCGACGGAATTCAACGATACCCTCGCTGATGACGACTCTACGGATATGGAACTAGAGGGGAATATTCTGGATATTCGACGTACTGTTTCTACACCTGTCGTCGCTGAGTCGAGCTCCACGCAGAAGCACACGTTGCCGAAGTCACGAACAATGGTCCCCAAGAAGCGCAAGCCATCCCCGGCTAGCAAAGGGAATCGATTGGCACTCAGCTGTCCATCTCGGCAAATTGACATCAGTATGGACATGGATCATGGTGACCAACACATCTCGAAGGAGATCGTGCACACGTCATGTCGATCCTCGCCAGCTTCTCCTGATCGTTCCCTCTACGACCCGTGTCCCAATCAGTCCCCCCGATTGCTTTGCGACGAGGTGATTGAAATCACTTCGTCGTCTCCGTCCCGTTCGACTTCCCCACATCATTTTTCCGCTCCTACCGTCGTTCTCCCCGATCCTGTGGGTTCATCCAAGCGCAAGGGCAAAGAACGAGCATTTGAGCAAGACTTTATGCCTCCATCCTTTAATTTCTCGTCCGAAATGGCTAATGATCAAGATATTGCTTGGCTTTTAGATGGGGATGAGGATCCAGACATACAGATCATCAGTTCTTCCCCCGCCGACCCAAAGACGAAGCACAGCACTCCACGCTCGCTGCGGTTCATGGATGAAAGTGCTTTGGAAGTGGATGACAGTATCGTTGAAGTAGTCAAGCTGAAGACTATCCCACCTCGGCAAACAATGGAATCGCCGATGAGAGACAAGCTACTTTTCACCCCTCCTCGAATTACTCGCCCCTCGCCTGGTCCTACCCCAGATATCCCAGAGGGGTCATTTTCGGTGCGCCCAGCAGGTAGGCGGCGAATTGTCAAGACAGAAACGTCGGAGAATCCAGACATACAATCACCTCCTCCATTACGCCGGCTGAGGCGTAATGATACGGAAATAATTTCTCGGGCATCCAGACCCCCGCTACAGGCAAAGAAAGTTGGGCGTAGACCCCCGATCTCTATCCGACACAATCTATGGTTGGATGGCGAAGCAGCGCATTCAGGAGATGAGGAAAGTGCAGGATCCTCCCACTCGGAAGACGACGTGGAGAGTGATTCTGACAGGCAGTTCCTGAAAGATATAGCTGATACGCAGGTCTCGCCGTCGTATGACCAGACTCACGTTTACCGACAAAGCCTCCTTACGCAAGCACCGGGGGTCGTCAATGCGCCAGTCTTTGCGAACGGACCTGTTCGAGGGGGTGGCTTTGTTACCGCAAGAGAGCACTCACGCAAACGTCCCATGGTTTCGAGCTCGCCGCCACGTGAGGACTTTGAGCCGGATGAATATGTGTTTGGGAGTTTCGTGGTAGAAGATGATGCAGACCTCTCGTTTGATTGATGAAATGTTATATACTGCTAATGCACTGAGGTAACGAAAGAAGACTCGGGATAATGATAATGTTTGCCAGAGTATGTCTGCTTGAAGCTGGAATGACAGGTCGTGATTCATCGGATTCATGCAGCGAACGGAGCACATGTGGCCTTTCGAATGAAGTCCACGGGTTGCTCCTAATTAGATGGCAATCGTTGTGGTCTCGAGCTTGACCATTTCGAGCCGCAGTCTGTTCTCAGAATCAATAGTATCCAGGCTTCCATCGACTGACTTGCGCGATATAGCAGTGAGCGATCTTGTGCTAGAAACACCATAATTTGTGTCGACCGTCGCAATTGAGTGGACAGACTGAGCAGCTCGACCGGCCCGGAAGTTGCCGAGGGACAAGTCGTGGCTCACTGGCACTGGAAAACGCTCATGGAACCATTTCAGTTGCTATCTCGCGGCGGGGCGCGTTTTGACAAACAGCGCTTCAAATTAGACGTACAGTTGTTCACAGTGAGTGGTTGGTATGGTTGGTAGACTGATCGTTTTTCTTACACCTTCCTTTGCTGCGACTAGACCTCCATCACTCAGCCCGAAAAATCGGTGAATGTGCCAATAACCCAGGACTCAAAGCTCCCACCTGAACTGGATTTTTTCAAATATGCTCAAGGAGGACCAGCAAAGCGGAAAGCGGGAAACAGCGAGCCCACCAGTTCCGATGCACATCTCCGGCCTGATGCGGAACACAAGAGACGGAAAGTTGATCATGAACCGGAGGGTCTCGATGATGATGTGGAGGATGTGGGCGACGAGCCCGAGAGTGATGCTTCGCGAATAAGGGTTCGGGTGACGGCCAAAGGCTCCGACGTTCCACCGCCAATTGAAGTCTTCAATAACTTGCTGGACCGGTACAGAATGCCCCATCGCCTACTGTCGAACCTCCGAGATAACCATTACGAGTACCCGACTGGCGTGCAAGCCCATGGGATACCAATTTTACTAGAGGTAAGTTCGTGACCAACATGCGATCATTTCTCCATCTTCTTTACAACCTCAACAGCATCGTGATCTCGCTGCCATCTCTCCTACTGGTACTGGAAAGACGCTTTCGTATTTACTTCCAATTATGTCGTCACTAGGGTCCCCAATCTCAAGTCTAAAGGGCACGGAAGGGGGTGGCGTTCGCGCCATCGTACTTGCCCCAACCCGCGAACTGGCACATCAGATTCATAACGAATGCTTAAAACTAGCAGTAGGACGCAAGTGGCGAATGGTGCTGTTCAGCAAAGCTACTGCAAGTACCCTCCGCGACAAGAATGTTAGGGATAAAGTCGGTAAGTCATTCCAACTAGCTCTTACATCATCACATGTTGAGAAATTTCGAGATATCGTCATTAGCACGCCTTTACGTCTAGTTGCGTCGATTCAGGAGGGCAATATTGATTTGAACAAGTTCGTGACGTTATTTTGTTGCAGACCCTTGTTTCATCGTGATTTAGTGTCCGTCATCTTGTATTAGACGAAGCAGACCGACTCCTGGACAGCGAATTTTTGGCTCAAGTTCAAGAAGTGATTGGTGCTTGCACTCATCCGGAAATCCAGAAAGCAGTGTTCTCTGCGACACTGCCTGCTGGGGTCGAGCAACTGGCCATGGGAATCCTACGCAATCCAATACGCATCGTCGTCGGTCTCAAGTTAGTGAAAATACGTCGTTAGATTCGGTGGTTCTGACTTTTTTTGCTAGGGATACGCCCCTTCCACTAATTAGCCAGTCTCTCACTTACGTCGCCGACGATGCTTTGAAGCTGCCGACCCTGTTGACATATTTTGCTCAGCCTTATAATCCCCCACTGCTCATTTTTACATCTACTCAACCTCGGGCTACCTCGTTAGCGGAAGAGCTGACGCTCAATGAGATACCAAACGTTGATTGTTTACATGCTGGTATGACCAAGAAGGAGCGGGACGACGCTGTAAGCCGTATGCGCCGTGGCGAGAGCTGGGCGATGGTGAGCACGGAGGTAATGGCGCGAGGCATGGATTTCAAAGGCGTGAGAGAGGTAATCAACTACGACTTTCCGACGAGTGTCCAGAGTTACATACATCGAATTGGTACGTGGCCAGCGGTTTCCCCTTGCTTGAGAACCGGCTGATACCTGCTAGGTCGTACTGGACGGGCTGGTCGTGATGGCAAGGCAGTAACCTATTTTACGGATGAAGACGCGCCATATCTAAAATCGTACGTCTCCTCGGTACCACTACCCAGGGTATAACCTAAGGGTTGATTCCGAGGGTTGCCAATGTCCTGCTCCAGTCAGGCTCGACTGTACCAGATTGGATTCTCAAACTTCCAAAGCCGTCTAAACTGAAGAAAAAGCAGATGGGAAAAATCAAGCGCGCAGAAACCGTCAACGCCGCACGCGAGATTGGTCGAAACGATGCCATGAAGAAACGGTGAGGATTTTCGAACTTGATTGGTGATGCTTTGCGATTAATGCTGTATGCAGAGACATGATTGCGGGTTCAAAGAGACGGAAGGCAAAAGAACTGCGGGTGCAAGAAGGCTCGGTCTCTCAAGGCTCGTCAAATGGCGAATAGTCAATGCCCGGCGAGGGGCAAGGGTACGGTAGACTCCATCCTACACATACATTTTTCTACTTTCCAAGTTAGTTTGCATCCATAACCCACCAAACCATATTTTTTTCAGGTGCACCTGACTAACCCTAACCCTAAAGTGGATTATCTTAGATAATCTATTCCCACTACAGTAAAGCTCCATGAATTTGAAGAAAGAGCTTAGCGAGGCTGCTACCGAGCAAATTGAGGAAATGGGGAGTGGTAGTAACATGGACGACGAAACCCAAAGCGCTAGTCATAAATTTTGTTGGGACACCCCATACACCCCACTAGCCCATGCCTCTTGGGCGTCTTGAGAGGTGCGTTGGGAGGGTTCTTGACGGTGCCGTCGGCAAAGGCTGAATGTTGGCTTGCTTTGTCGCTTGTTGCTAGTGATTACATTCAATAAGTTGGTGAAATCATCGGGAACTGGATGTGACCTCACTTGTCGAAAATGGCCTATCAGGGATGAGCTCGTGTGATGAAAGTGAAGAGAGCGGATTGCGGCAAGGTGAAGACCTTCCTTTTTTGGCAAATATGGACACCACACACATTGCCTCGATGCAGATCCACGAACCGATATGGGCGGCGACGACCTCGTTGAAACCTCGAGGCTGCCTCGAGGTGACGATGTGAAGAGCTGGGATCCCACTGGCAGAGAAGCTCGATTTCGGGGCTTCAGCTCAAAAAGGGGTTCGCTTCGCTGCAGGTGCAGACACACAGCAGCTGGTAGTTGGCCAGATTCGCAGCAGCCCTTCTCATCCTCTTCATACTCCTAACATACCTATCATCTACAATGGCTCCTCTGCGTCAGATCCGCAGGTCTCGCCGACTATCGCACAAGTCACCCGTGGAGGGTAGGTGGTACCTTGCTGGCGCTTGCGAGTCCATTCTTAAACACTTTCCTCTTTTGGACACAGTCGCAGATTATGACCGGCAATGCGCCGCCTCCCTTCAGCTGTTGCACAGTGGCTCTGATGTCGAGATCACCCCCTCTGCTACCCATCTCCCTCCGCCGTCACCATCGGCGTGCACGACGACCTCGTCCAACTCCCCTCCCTCCGTCGTCACCCATCTCCCGTTCACCCCTGGCTCCTCCCATACCCGCAACCGCAAGGAGGGCCACATACCCCGCCCACCCAACGCCTTCATGGTCTTCCGTTCCTGGCTCTGGAACAATGATAACCTGAAGAACATCGAGAAGGACAACCGCAATGTTTCCCGCATCGCTGGCCGGTACTGGAACGAGCTATCTGAAGCCGAGCGAGCCCCCTTCCGGTGCATGGCGGACGAAGCCAAAGCACGCCACGCTCAGCTTTACCCCCAATACAGATACTCTCCAACGTCGCAAAAGAAGCCCAAGGTCTTTCAGCGTCGTTCCCAGCGCAGCGCTGACGCCGAGAACGAAAAGTGCAAAAAGGTCGCTGATATGTTATTGGGCGGTGTCACCAGCCGCGACCTGGCCAAGTATCTTGGTGAGGAACACAGGAAGGTTCAGCCCGAGGAAGATGCTTTTGCGCTTGCTGCTGAGGGGATGTCCTCGGAGTCGCTCAGCGCCGTCCCGCGAAACGACCTCAAGAGATCCATAACGCCACGCGGGGGATCCCCACAACCGAGATCTAAGAAGCAAAAGACACTTCTTTCTTTGCATTTGGTCTCCCCCCCTACCTCCCAACATGCAGCTTACCTTCCCATGCTTCCGGCTACTGAAGAAAGCTCCGAGACGACACAAATTGCGGGAGTGTTGCCTCGTACTCCCGAGTTGGTGTACCCGCTGAACGACGTGGAAGGTTTTGTCGCCACCGACGATATTCCCCATCTTTCTCTCGACAATCGCAACGATTCGGTGAGTAATGCAAAGACTCCGCGTTGCTCGCCTATGCTCACATCGCTTCATAGATTGTCAAGAAGAGTGAAGATGACGACATCTTCACTCTCTTTCCTTCTCACTTAAACCCGGGCGCATACAGTGTCTTCTCCGGTGTCAAGCCTGAAGCTGCCTCATTTGTCGATTCATGCATACTTGGTGCCCACACTACTGACGCACTGGTCCTGCCTTCCCCTCTTCCATTCACCGACTTTGAGATCGAGTCTTACTCATCTCTGGACTCTGCGCTCGTCCCCTTGGGTTCCCCTGTGTTCTCCAACCCGTTCGAACTATCCACTCCAACGGCGGGGCACTCAGCGCTACTCGGCACCTTGGACCAGTTATTTGGACAATCTATATCACCTCTTACTCTTACTCCAATTTTTCCCACAGAAAACTGGTAGATCGATTCAGTAATGCCTATGTTACTACGGACTCATCTCCCTTTCGTCATCAATATGGACATTAGCTTACTCTTGATCCACGCTCTTCACGGCTTCAGAGATATGTACAACAGCTCTCAATCCCACATACCTGATTATCTCGTACGAAATTCATCCCAGGCACCCACTGTATCTATTACCCCTGTCGCATACATGTGCGTATACTGAAACAAAAGCATGTTCATGCTACACGATCACGGCGCTAAGATGTGATTTGGAAATTGCTATGAAGTCCGTTTCGCTCTCTTGGAGCCTTCTTTACTATCTGTATGGATACGCTTTGCTCCAGAGGTGGACTGAACTAGATCCTCGATGTTCAATCGACCCGATCTCAGTTCCTCCTTCAGCCAAGCTACGCAGGCGTCCTTGTCGCCTTCTGGGTTTTCTAGCTGCCACTCAATGACCTTGGCGAGCATGACAGCCGTCCAAGGCCCTGGTTTACCACCAAGCACAGAGATGACCTCGTTACCCTACCAAATATGTGAATTGAGTGCGAACACCGAAAAAAAGGTATTATCCTACATTGAGCAAAGGCTTCGCATCCACCGAGTTGTCCAGACCGAGTTCTTCGATCCGAGTGGTGAAGGCGTTATAACGTCGTATGCATTTATCAGCTTCCTCGCCTACGAAATGCGGTCAGATGTTTTCAGAACATGGTAAAATTCAAGGTGTGGTCGTACCATACCCAAGCGGAACCAGTTCGCACACCAAGGAGAAAAACAGAGATGAAGACCAATGTGAACCGGACGTCATTTTATGCACCTTGCCATGTCGGAGCAATAGTCCTATGAGAAAGGTCTCATCCGTCACTCTAAGGTTATGGGAACGATTTCCTCGCGTACCAATGGCAACGCGCTCCGAGGGTGTCGTGAACCGGGCGTCCTCTAGAGAAGGGCCCTTGAGCAGCGCCGCAGCGTCGAAGAGTGCCGGTATGCCATCAAGGTAATAGTTCTTGTTTCCCAGTTTCAATCCTTCTCGGATCACGGCCTCAACGAGAGGGTGCACCTTCTGTTTGTGATCCTTGTACGTAATACCAGCGAAGGAATAAAGACTGGCACTGAGGAATAATCGCGCCCTCGTTCCTCGATCGTTTGATGCGTGAGCAAGAAGTGTCGGGTGAGGCCGTGTCGTAAACTTGCGTGGTCCAGAGGATGATGGGGGCAAAAGGAGGTCGTGGAGGATGGTACATGCGGTGAGAGAAAGCTCTGGCGAAGCGACGGGGGCAGAAGCAATGTCAATGATTGTAGCGGGTACATGAAAGACGGTGTGATATAACGACAGGTCGTGGATGATCTGTATGGCATGTAGCGGTTCGACGCCTTGTAGTCATGAGCTTAGATGCTCGAGTGAGACGTGTTGCACACAAACCTTTCATCATTTTGTCGAGCTCCTCGCCGATGCGCTCGCGGCTAATCTTTGAGGAGAGTGCTTCCTTCAAGAACACCTTTCAATAAGGGCCGTGATGCAAAAAAAAGCACCGATCACCTGGATGCTCTGGTCACGAGTGGCGTCCTGAAGTTCAGGGGTCATCGCAAACCCAAAGCGACTTGCAAATCTGATACATCGAATTACTCGCAGAGGGTCATCGCGAAATGTTTCCAACGGTGGTAAAGGTGTCCGGATGATACCGTTACGTAGATCATCTAATCCCTGCAAGGAACGTAAAACGCTCAGTCCATTCCACGAATAGTATCCTACCAATTAGTTCTTGCCTTCTCAGTGAGGTCCTCGACCGCCCGCGTATGGACATTGTAGAAAAGCGAGTTGATCGTGATGTCCCTTCGCAAGGCATCCTGCAACGGTGTCCCAAATTTCTGCAGAGGGAGTGATCAACCGGCGAAAGCGCGAGCTGACGGACCAACGACGTACAACATCTGTCGGGATCCGACTATGTTCGGAGTACTCTTCACTCCTCAAGTTCACAAAATCCAAGTCGATGTCAAACAACGTCGTCCTCGCTGTCTCCAGATGTTTGGACTGATCTGGGTTGCTCTCGATCTTTGTGATCTTGTGCACGGACAAATGCTTCCTCTCTGACAAGAACGCAACGAAACGCTCAGCAAAGGGCACACCCATCATGTCTGCAAGACAAATGTCCACATCGTTGCATTCATAATCGAGCAACTGTTCACAGCAATCTAACATGAGAGACACGCCCACGCGCGAAAGAGGCCATAGATTGACCTTGTCGCGGACCCAACCACCGTTAATCCTGCACGCGGTGACGATACCGTCCTCGTTTTCGAGGTGTCGCGTAAACTCGTCGAGCAATTTGCAGAGTTTGTCTTCGGCATCGGACAGTTCTATTTTGCCCTTGATTGTGGGTGCGATACGAGTCGCCATGCCTCGCGGAAACCTAAATCGATGACCTAGTCGCCAACCAGATCCAACGCGAAGGAACATAAGGGTACCTCCTATAGAGTCATTGGGGCTGGCTCCAAATTCAAGCGGAGCTTCAATGATACCCAAATGTGGCTCCGCTGTCCACTCCCTTAACGAGACTGTGCACACTCTACTTCTGTACTCCCGGCGAGAGCCCGAGACCACCACCACGCTCGACGACCAACCCCAATCTCGCGGTACATTCTCAACTTGCTCTTCGTATCTCTCATATTAGCACACCATGGGCCGCGTATTGTTGAAGGTCACTGTTATCTCTGTTGAGTTCCTTCCGTACAGTAATTGACTCGCGCTCTAGGTTATTATCCTTGGGGACAGCGGGTAGGTGGCGTAGCGTTTCGGTCGGTAGCTGATCGCAGTCAACGGGGTATATGCAGAGTTGGCAAGACCTCGCTCATGAACCAATATGTGAACAAGCGGTTTAGCAACCAGTACAAGGCTACCATCGGAGCCGACTTGTGGGTGTGCTCGTGTTTGTGGCAATCCATGTCGCTGAACGCCACCTATCTAGCCTCACCAAGGAAGTCATGGTGGACGACCGTTTGGTGACGATGCAGGTATGTTTTTCTTCAGTATGAGACGTCTTCGGTTTCCCTGACGAACGTGGGCAGCTCTGGGATACGGCTGGGCAAGAGCGCTTCCAGTCTCTTGGCGTGGCCTACTACAGAGGAGCGGATTGCTGCGTGCTCGTGTATGACGTTAACAGTGCAAAGTCTTTCGAGACGCTGGACAGCTGGCGCGACGAGTTTCTCATCCAAGCGAGTCCACATGATCCGGAGAATTTTCCATTTGTTGTCCTCGGTAACAAGATTGACGTGGAGGAAAGCAAACGGCAGGTACGACAGTTTCTGGTCGAGTATGAGCACATCCACATGATGTTTCAGGTCACGCAGAAGCGGGCCATGACATGGTGTCAATCCAAGGGAAACATCCCTTACTTTGAGACTTCTGCCAAGGAGGCTATCAACGTCGAACAGGCCTTCCAAACGGTATCCAAAAATGCGTTGCAACAAGAAGCAGAGGAACAAATGTGGGTATTACATGTTGTGTTGACGGATTGACTGACCGTTGGCCAGGTATGTGGATTATCCGGACCCAATCCAAATCGATCGGGAGAGCACACAGAATTATGGGTGCAACTGTTGATCTGCACAATGGATTTTTGTTATTTCTGTGTCATGTTAGCGACGAGTGCCGCCGCCTGTTACCCATCTGTGACCCCGTTGAGTGTTTAATTTACTATCTCTTGGCTGAAGTATCTTATGTGGCCGGACATGCTGAAGATGAAGCTTTGAAGAGTTGTGTCTAGTGGTACAGCGACAATATGACGTAATAAGTAGATAAGGGGTGATGAATGGTACGAGTACAAGAGTACGTGTGCTCGACCCCGACCGACCCCTCACAACTTGAAAGTCGTCTTTGGGAACTCGACCTTGGCTGAAGCAGCGTCATCAACGAACCAATAAACCTGACCGGGATGAGCAAGTTTGACAAGGGAAGCGGGAAGCTTGTGTTCCTCTGGTTTGTCGAGTATGAGGGGAAGTATGTCGGCCTTGCTCTCTCCGGTAGCGACAAAGGCGAGACGAGAAGCGTGGTTGAGGACGGGGAAGGTAAGGGTGATGCGCTTTGGGGGCGGCTTGGGAGAGTCGTCGAGATAGGCTACCCATCTGTCGCTTTCGGCGAGCAGCTCGTGGCCCGGGAAAAGCGAGCAGGTGTGGCCCTCAGGACCCACTCCAAGGAGGATGAGGTCGAAAACGGGGAAGCGGGCCGAGTCCTTCTGGGCGAACTCGTGGATGAGCTCCTTTTCGTAGGCATCTGTGAGTTCTTCGAGATCGTCGAGGAGAGCGGGGTCGAGCGTGTGAATATTCGCAGGGAGGATGGGGACGCGGCTGAACAACTCGGTATGGCAAAGATTGTGGTTTGAGTCGGGGTGATCGAGGGGGACGACACGCTCGTCGGCGTAAAAGACCTGCCTGTGTGGGGATGAGGGACGACGCGGGGTGCGAGGGAGAGATCGATACATACCACTTGTCCCACCTGACACCGGGTGCGGCGATAAGGGCGTTGAGTTGTTTAGGGATAGAACCGCCGGAGAGGGCGATGGTGAATCTGCCCTTTTTCTCGATGGACTCCCTCTGGGCCTTCACGACGAAGGCGGCGAGGGCGTCCGTGAGCTGTGGGGGGGAGGAGAAGGAGAACAGCACTGGCGGGCTCGGTGGATGGTGCATCTTTATCAGCGTCGTCGGCGCTCAGGGGGAAATTAAATATTATTTCACCCTGCTGACGTCATACAAACATGTCCAAACTATGACCCCATCTCCGGGAACACGCTCAGCAGGACCGCGTCCACCAGAAACACCGCAAGGTGCACGTTGCACGCGCCGTCGCTCAGCGCATCCACGACCCCCTCCACCGTGTCCACCGCCGCATCGCCCAGCAGAACAGTCCGTGCCAGCCCCGGCACCCGCTCAGCGATCCTCCTCACCACCGCCTCGCGCATGGCGATCTGCTCCTCTGCTGTCGGGTCCACCGGTGCGGGGCCAGGGTATCCGTTCGGAAACAGCGTCTGCTTCGACACCCGGACGACAGAGAGCATGGACGACGCGGACAGCACATGGGTGTACAGCACGTAGCACAGCAGCCTACACACACGGCGTCAGACACGCAAAAGACAAGACCGAGCGGACACACTTGTTCATGAGCGTCCGGAAAGAGCAACAGAACAGCGAAACAAGCTGAACCAGCGCAGAAGCACCAAGTCGATCCCGAACCCGGAGTACTTCCGAGACCATCCCCAATGGTCCACGCGTGAGGTCAGGGGAAACGACGGCATGCGGAGTGCCCGCATGCATCGACATATTCGACGATGTAGAGGATGCGGATGGTGTCGCGGAGACAGGCGGGGGATCATTCCCCGTACTCGTTAGAGACGCGAGCCCAGGACGAGTCCCGGAACAACTGGTTTGGTTTACAATGGGGATGATATGAATGACTTGCTTGTACGCGTGGATCAGCATAATGCACGTTCCAGACAGCTTTTGGATGGTCGAAAGCAAGAGCACGATAACACTCGATTTCGAGAAGCGAGAGCGCCTGTGTGCAGACGTCGACGAGACGGATGGCTAAGACGAGGTTAGGCACAGCGTCGGCCGAGAGCATGCAAGAGCACACCTGCTCTGATACATCCGGACAAGGTCCAAGCATGTCCAACACCATCTTCTGGAGGAACCAGGGCTGCGTTATGCGAGGGATAGCATCCTTGACCAAGACCTTGAGCATGATTTCCCTGATAATAAACCTCTCAGCCTCTGGCGCGTAATCCTCGCTGGGAAGGCATTTCTTCAAGACGTAGTCGAAAGCTTGTCGGAAGTATTCCTCATCTATCAACCCATCCGACGAGATTGCCATGTGCGGTTGTAGCTGATGAAAGAGCTGTGGAAGCGACAAGGCGCCGCCGTTGGCATACGATGTCGACGCCTTGGAAACAGCCTGACGGTAGTCTATGTAGTGCTGGGTGATGAGGGCTGGAATGTCATCAAGGACGAGCAGTGAAAGATCTGCATCGAGAACCCGCTGCTCGAGGGAGTGGACGACATGCGTCACGATACTTGTAATCTGGGGAAGAAACTCCTTGTCATATCTGGTTAGCTTGGTCCACCAGGTGTTTACAAAGGCTCGGAGAGCGAGAGCTACGAAGTCGTATACCTCGTCGTTGAGTTCGGGCGGACAGGCAGGGGAGAGAAACAATGGGGGCAAGTCGGAGCCGGGTTGAAGGTGAGGGAAAAGGAGACGTCTCGCGAGGCTTGCGGGTTGTTGCTGCCGTACGTTGTAAGAAATGGTGGACGCCGTCGAGCGTGTCGAGCGGTCGTGCTGGGGACGGAGCTGGTCCGCCATCAAACAAGCGCGACGAGCTGCGGCAACTTACGCGCGTGCAATTTTCATCGTACTTAGCATCCAGTCCTCGTCGAAAACATAGACAGAACGCCCAGCGCTCGCAGTCGCCGACCAAGAATATCCCGGACGGTGAGCTGTTCGTTCCGTTTGTCCCTGTGACCCACCAAGGCCGTATAAAACCGACGTCGCGTAAATTGTACCATTATCCTCCCAGCTACTAGTACCATGTCGCTCCAGTCAGCGTCCGTACGGTTAGCAAGACTTGTTCGACCCAAGGGCATCCCCGCGTGGCGGTCCTTCTCTGCAACCGCGTCCACGACTCAGCCCGATATCGAGGTATGCCTCTCCGATGTGGCCATCTTCTCAACTCATGGAGAACCTTCCCGACAGCCCTCGCAGCTCGCCGTAGTGCGCACGGCGAATCCACGCCAGTTGCCTCCCTCCTCGAAACTGCTTTTCGGACGGACCTTTGTACGTCATTTCATTCATTGTCGTCTTGCCGTTTGTGGCCTATTCACTGTTCCTGCAGTCGGATCATATGCTGAGGATTCCGTGGACCGAGAATGCCGGATGGGGTACACCTTCCATTGAGCCCTGTGAGCCCTACCGCCTCTCGTCGATCATCTGCTTCTTTGACATGTCATAGTTTCCACCATCAACCTCACTCCCGCTGCAACCGTTCTCCATTATGCACAGTCGCTTTTCGAGGGCATGAAGGCTTATCGACATACGAACGGCACCGTGACCATGTTCCGACCCGACATGAACATGAAGCGGATGAACAACAGTGCGAGACGTTTGGCACTGCCGGTCAGTCGGTTCTCGGACAGCAATCCCTTGGTTGATGAGATTCCGTCCAGACTTTCAATGGCGATGCCCTCATTGAATGCATTAGGCAGCTCATCTCATTAGAGCGTGATTGGATACCCAAGGAGCCAGGTCACAGTCTGTACATCCGACCTACTTTGAGTCAGTCGTCCATCGGTTGTGGAGTCTTGTGTTGACTGACGGATGCTGCTTCAAGTTGGTACCAACGGAACACTCGGAGTTCAACCACCAACGGAAGCCCTCCTTTTCGTGATCTGCAGTCCTGCAGGCCCTTATTACCCCCAAGGTTTCAAACCCGTGGCCTTGTACGGCACGACGGACGCGGAGTACATTCGCGCTGCTCCTGGAGGTCTGTGGTTCCTGACTTGGCTGACACTCCGTGGCTGATCATCATCTCTGGTGGACAGGCACTGGTGCTTTCAAGTTGTCGGCCAACTACGCTCCTGGCGTGGTGGCTCAGAAAACCGCTGCGAAAGCAGGCTATGTCCAAAATCTCTGGCTCCATGGACCCGAACATTGGTTGACCGAGGTTGGTACCATGAATTTGTTTGTCGCGTTCGAGGGAGAGGACGGTGGTAAGGTCACGTTTTTTCTGGATGAGCGTTGCATGAACGTCATACTCTAGTGGCTGAGCTGGTCACGCCTCCGCTCGACGGCATGATCCTCCCTGGTGTGACCCGTGATTCGGTGCTCGCCCTCGCACGGAATCACGTCTCTGGGCGCAAGCGACTCGGGGGTCTCCCGACGCAACTCAGAGTCACCGAACGACCGGTGAACATGGGGGAGATCATCGCTGCGTCGAGGGCTGGCCGGCTGGTTGAGCTGTTCGGGACGGGCACGGCGGCGGTCGTGACGCCGGTAGAAAAGATTGGCTACATGGGCGGGGACGTGGACGTCCCTACCGGCGAGGACGGGATGGGGCCGCTCTCGAGACCGCTGTGGAGGGAGCTGGTCGGGATCCAGACGGGCGAGATTGCGAGCGAGTGGAACGTTGTTGTCGCTTAGTCATACGCTGGTCTTTTGTACGCCAATTCGAGTTTGGTTTTCAGCGATGGAGCTCCTCGACCCGTCCACCGCGCAACACCTCAAGCCCTGGCTCGTCCGCACGCTCGGTCCAATGTCGGTCCCTCCCCCGCCCCCCGCCCTCCCGCCGCTGACCACCCCCACAGCTGCGACGCCGAACCAGCCGCCCTCGCCGAATATGTCCT
>JBBPRS010000303.1:0-25438 GCA_038093155.1 Boletus huronensis | reverse complement strand
ATACTAGGTGGCGCTGCGCGCCTGTGACCTTGCTTGTGCAACTACTGTCCCCAGTTCAGTGAAACGGTTAGTGTTACCCGACAATAGCCGATGATGGTCAGGACCAGTCAGGACCACTACCCAGGTCACAAAACCAGGCCGGCTTTCATTATTGTCTTATGAGTCCAGGCAGTGTTCAAGATATTGACCATTTCGTGCGTGCATGCTCAATCAGTATCCTATCCCTCACGATACACATTATCACTACGGTCGTTGTTGACCGCCATAACAGGGGTATTTCCTGGCGACAAAACCCGTTTTAATGAATATGGAAATTCCTTGATCCGGCGATATCCGGATCTCATTTGAATACTTTATAAGGCATTTGTTTGTTCATGTAGCAAATCTGCACACGAAGCGACAAAGCATATGACCTTGCACAAGCAAGGACAGTGATACTGGGAGGCAAGCGTCTTGGGCGAATTCATTGGCGACATTGGTCCCGGGCTGTAGCACCCTTTAAAGTTGCTATTTACTAACATGGTATTACAAGAAAACAAATGACAACCCGGCGCCGACAGCAGAAGACATCGTTACTTGCTATCGTGGACCAGTGGTAAAGACCTGAAGATATTGGCCATAGAATTGCTTAGAAAACGATCTCGCAGCGAACATTGTGATCCAGTATGCACAAAGAGCGATACTACTTATACATTTGCGTTCATACTACGAACCAGCTGATGAGGCTCCCACTCAGTACACAGACGTAAAAACTGAGATATGAAGAAGGGAATATGCCATAGTAGAAATCTCCAGCGCAATGACCCACCGCTCACTGCATCAATGCCCCTCTGGGCTTCCTCAAAGATTCTGCGATTCCAAGGAAGGTCTGTGAGAGTTGGACCTGTAGGATTTGGATTGAACCTATGAATAATTTAAACCACGAGAAACGACCTACGCTATCAAGTGCTTCATGGAAGGATGACGGCGCGCTCGTCAGCGCGGGCGTCTTGCTCTGCGCATCGAGCGCGACGGCGATCATGCGCTCCATTCGAGTAGAGGTTGTTTTCGGGCCGAATAAGATAGCGTGCAACGAAAGTCCTTTCCTATTTGCAACGTGAGCTTGACATCAGTCTGAGACATGTAGTTGAACACTACATACCCTTTCTCTGCCGTTTTGCGGAAGAGTTTTTTCACGACGGTATCAGAAACGGAGGCAATGCCATCGGAAAGGAAGATAATCACGGGAGGACGGGTATCGTCCCACCATTTCGATATGACAGTATCAGCGGCTTTGAGGGCCAAGTCGAAACAGTTTCCCCCCTTCGGATAATTGCGGAGGAGCAGATCGAGGAGCTCGTCCGGAGATCTCGTCGTGTCATTTTCGCACACGGATTCCGTACTCTGAGCGTGTAAGATGATAGTGTTCGCGTCACGCTGGTGACCAACAGCAGCTTGACGAGCAGACCAGAAGCTGTAGACGGCAGAGTAGACGGCTCCGAGTCGATTATTCATGCGTGGACGTATCCTCCCACATGCTGGCGAGTTTTCAAGCGGCTTCTTGTCATCCTTGTTCATTGACATTGACCTAGGCAAGCTTGTGAGCACAATACATCTAGACCCAAGGCAAGTCACTCACCTGTCGATCAAGAAGATGCTGTGATAACCAGTGGTCAGTCTGCATGCTTGGCCGTTTCGCTGCGAGCACGTACACGTGAAATGGTTTCTGTACAGATGCTGGGTTCCTACACGTGAATTGATGCCCATCCCTTGAGATATAGCCTTGCTTTGGCTGAGCACTACTTGCACTCAGTGGGACATGGAAAAGTGGAAGAACACAGAATGAGGGGACAGCGGGCTTCCCTCCACCACCAGCATGCTCGGACCCTACGATATTAATCAGACAAGGACGAGAGTGAGATGGAATTTAAACTTACCACCACACATAGAATCACTTGGAAAATGAGGGTAAGCAAAACGCGAATGAGAACTTTGTAGCCACGTAGCTCGACTTACCACTTTGCAAAGTGTGCTTGCTCTTCGCGCGAATATGGATCTCTGAACCCTACAAAGAATGAGGCATCGAAGAGGGTGAATGGAAAAGATCGACTTGCCACTACGCTTCCAGAACAAGTTATGTGTCAAAAAGTCCTTGGGTTGGTCCGGTTCGGGTTGTAGTTTTCTCGTAATATGTTGGACTTCAAGGTTTCCTCGACACTCGCCTGGTGTCTCGGCTCTGCAATAGTCGATGTGGACGTGTCTACCGAGCACTTGGCACACCAAGTTGCACATCATCGGTGCACCTTCGTCATTCGTCGAGAACCGTCGTCCTGCGACCTCAAGTCCTTCTTCGTCCGGACCATCGACGGACCAGCGTACGTTTGACATGGAACCGTGGCGCGTTTCGTGTTCTTGCTGGGAATGACCTATTTGAATAGAGCAGTTAGTCTTCGCCATCTAGAGCTAGACCCTCAAACCATACCCAAAGGAAGTGTGCAGTAATATTGGCAACTCGCACATCTGTTCATGCATCAGCTGGGGAGACACACGCCGTGGAGTTAGCTGACCTTGCTTGACAATAATGGACGACCCCTGGGTCCAAACTGTGATCATGCGAACCTTCATGCTGTAACTGGCCTGGAGGGATGGGCTTGACGCATTTAAGTCGTTTCGCAACTGGGTATCCATTGTCAATGGGACGCTAACTATGTACTTCCATGAACTCACCTTGTGAATACTACACCCATGCACCGGATGCGTTTAGTGTTTTTAAGATTGCGTAAAGGGAAAGTGAAAACGTACCTTCGTGTACTGGAAGCATTCATGCATTCCTTTGAACGTTTCTTCGATAGATTCAGGGGCTGTGTCGATCTCGCATACACCGAGAGCGGTACATCGCTGGGAACAAGCATGTGGTTTCCTACGGAAAGCGTCTCGCTCCGCAGCCGTGAAAACACCACCGAATCACGTACCCGCAAAAATGAATCGCATCTGTTTCCAACGCATGTAAATGGTTAGGACTTGAGCAGAGCCGCTTGCAAAGTTGGCAAGGTATGGGGCAGTACTGTGCGTCACATTGGTGACTTTCGTGCTCAACGTCACTGACGATAAAAGAAATTAAAGACTCTGACTATAGCCGCGGCCGCATGAGCACACTTACACTGAGATTCTGCATCTCCCTTTGCATGTATACTTGGATCCGTCCGCAAACACTACATAGCAGAGGTCACACGGCTAGGGACGTGAGATATAGCATATAGCACTGCGGTAAGTGAAAATTGACACTTACCTCGCCGCAGGCATGTGTAACCGCTGCGCATTGGTGGTCATCGTCTTGGTGGTCCGAGACCTTGGAGTCATAAGCAACAGCAGACTAAGGCTACAAACATGGCTATACCTTGGCACATCCCTCGAGGCATCCGTTTTTTCCCCAGAGTTTGCACTGCGCACCACACAAATGGACGTTGACCGAACATCTGGGTGGATGGTCATGTTCGAACCACAGTAGACCCAACGAAAGGTTTGCTTACACGTGCTTTCCAGAATGTCCAGCTCTAAGAAGAGAATGGTGATTGTTCCTCAGTAAAAACCCAGATGTTACTCACGTCATTGAGCATTTCTTTTCCTCCCCTACCTCAAGCTCACCCGCTTCCGCACAATACTCGCAAGACTGCGTGCATGCATGCGTCGTCTTACAGTCATGCGCGCCGTCATGGAAACGATTCTGAATGCAGAACAGTTGGCAAGATGCACATTGCGCCTGACAGAGTTGCACGCTGCTTTTCAAGTCGATCACAGCGCTCTCAACTGTCCGCTGAAGCTCCATCACACTAGCGTGACCAGCCTGGAAACGCGTCAAGTTGGACTTGACCCATGCTCGTACGTGATTGATACGCATTTCCGCCAGATCTTCCAGGTACTGAGCGAGCTCCTCTACCCACTGAGTATCGGGAACAAGCTGGCGGGAATCAAACTCGTGCCATTCAACGAGTAGCGCGTCTAGTACTTCTTCGCGACTCATTGTCTGAGAATGTTCCATGCTGGCGACGAAGAAGCGAGCGTCGGTATCTGGGGAATCTATCGGCATGTCCGTGTCTAGGTTCTGAGTGTGAAAGCATGCCATCGTTATCCCGGCCATCATGCAGAAAGTTTTGAATCATACCTTTAGCAGCTCGATTTCGGGCTCCACGTCTTGCATACCGAAGGCTAGGGAGCAAGGTAAGAGGGTCAGCAACAATTGTGCACGATGTGCAGCCATGGTTTCTAGAAGAGAATCAGCAACTAAACTAAGCTGAACAATTTGACCGCACGAGAAAGCGCTCCCCAATCATTCGCCTAGAAAACATTAACATTATGCGTACACTGGTCTAGTAGCAATGAGTCTAACCTTGAGCTTCGCCATGAGCGTCTTCATCAGATGCAAGAACTCTCCTGCTGCCTTGTGTGTCACATCTTGCTGATCAAGACGCCTCTTCAGTGTCGGGAACAATTTGTAAAATTCCCTCGATTCAATAACTGGCCTGTCATATAGACATAACCGTACTGTCCTCAACGAGACAGATGCAAAATCTTACCATGGGATGATGTTAAGCTTGCCGCCATGCAGGCGGGTGATAAAGTTGGCATCTTGCTCTTCTGCAACTATTTGCTGGAACTTGAGCGAAAACCTGCCGAGAAACCTCTATCACAACATGGGGAGAAGCATATTTCTGAAAATCCTTACTCTCGTGCAATTTCCGCCTTGTCTGAGTCGACGACGTCTTTGATGATGATCACCAAGGTGGACTGGAATAGTGCAGGATTCGCGACAGGGTCCAGAACCGTCGAGCTAGACTGAAATGATTGAAACAGCCCGGTGATGTCACGGCTGAGAGCAAAGTTATTGCGGAAAAGGACCTGAGGATCGGTGTCAAGGGTTTCTTTCCTGTCATCAATAGATGCAACATACCAGATTCGAGATTGCAGTGTTAAAGAGAACAAGAAGGGTGTCTTCCTGGGCCGAGCGTTCTATGCTGTGGACACCTGTGAAGTTGCTATGGGTATGGATCATCGAGAATGGACACAATTACCGACGTACCTTCAAAATCGAGTGCGACAATCAAAGCTTCTTTAGTCGGAGTCGCAGACATCCAAACACCTTCGGTGGTCCGCATCGCTGATCCAGCGAATGATGTATCGACGAGGTGATTGAGAGTGAAACTTTTCCCAACGGATTGCTCTCCCATGGATGACACAACCCGGACAGGCTGCAAAAAGGCTAGCATTAACTTACGAGGTAGTCGTGTGTGCGGGATGTTCGCACCTTGTCCGCCATGTAAGACTGGAATATGGACTCGTACCACCCAAACGATATCGAATCAACGATACGATTGATCTCTGCACCAAGCAGCGACTTTTCGACTTCCGCAGAGTATACGCCATCCTTTAGCGGAACGAATCGATTGTCTCTGGCAAGTGCCAGATGGATAGGAATCAGGCAGAAAATGTCAACGACCCATTCTCCGACCTTAAAGAGCGACGTATTATTCCACTCCACACGGGGCGAAAAGTCGGCCACGAAACCGTCGAAGGTCGTCGCGGAGACGTGCAGTGCGCTAAGTTTATCTCCAGTTGGCTTTTTCGATGTCCTTTCAAACGTCTCGACCATATCAGCAAAGTGGGCCTGGTAACGATTATGATCCCGATCAGTGACGAAGAGAATTGAATGATGGTGACGATCGCTTGAGGAAATGGTAGCACGCTGGACTGCCGGGAGAACCGGAAAGCGTGTCCATACATCGGCATGACAGTCCATGACACAGTTGTGGGCCGTGAGATGAGCATCTCTCGACAAAGCGCCTCGGCTGTCCTTCTCCCTGAACATGAACTCAGTAACCTTTCGGGTGATGTCGAGCGCGACAGAGCTGCAAGTCTGAGCCGGCAGGTCCAACTTCAGAAGGTAGATAGCGCTTCTGCGGACGAATGAGCTGATGACTAGGTTGCTGTCGCCCGCCCAATCTGCGATAGGTAGTGCGACTCCGTCGGTAGACCCAAAAGTGCTCCAATGATAAGCAATTATGCTAGTAGAAGCGCCATCCGAGGTAACAATCAAGAAGCATGAGCCGTCTGGAGAAGAATGGACATCAATCGGCACGTGATGGAGATCCAAAGAAGCTGGCCTAAGAATTCATCAGGGTCATAACAAGAATTGATTAACCACAGGTGCACACCGGAATTGCATAGTGGTGAGTGAAAACACACGAGCAATGGCTTGAGAGTCGACGAGCAGAAGTTCCTCGCTCCCTGAGGTGAAACACGCTTTCTTGATCGTCGTCCCCTCACCATACCATGAATTCAGGTTGATGGCACTGCCGGATGCGGTAAACCCTCGGCTTTCATCATGAACAAAGACGTGCAACTGCAGCTGTCAGAGTGGTCTTCAATTCCAACCCAACACTCGAATCTCCCAGATTGCATACCTTCTCGCAGGAAATCAAAGCAAGCATAGCCTGAGATTCATCGAACGCCAACAAGAACTCCTCGCCGATCTTATCTCGATAAAACATCTTGCCACGCTCGCGTCCGATAGAGTTTTCGATGTTATTTAGGTGGTCCAAATAAAGGTGGAGGTTGCCGTTACAGTCAATCAACACCAAGAACAGTCTGTCGCCTTCAAGGAGTTGCGAGTGCCTGAAAGTCCGTTAGCCATCACGCATAAGAGTGGTAAAAAAAACGTCAATCTCACGAGACCGAGAACCCTATTGGTAGCTGAAAGGAGTATGACTCCTTGAAACGCGGGTTCGGTACCTTAGTTGAATCGAGTTGAAGGTCATGCTGATCTTGTGCCGTAAGGTGCATGAGATGAATGGTGAACAACAGCGAAGCTTCCTTCAACGTCTCTCGATAGCCGGTAATGTCAAAGCTCTGCGGACCTGGAACTCTTCGTTAGCCAAGGAAAGCAAACTCAGGGAACTTGGACATACGTTTGCCACGGTGATAGCTAAAGTCCTTGCATTGTACGACGGACTTGAGGCGCAGAGTGTACCTTGGAGATCGTTGGTTGATTGGCAGTCATTTCATTTCAAAAAAGCCTTACAGAGAATCACACGACTCTGATACAGAATTCATCTTCTGGATCAGAGAACGTCCTACTTCACGAATGGCTTGTTCGCTGTGATGATCCGCCTCAAGCTTCAGCTGCGCCTGAGTATCCTCCGATTGTATGCGACGAGCAGATTTAAGGAGAGTCCGACAGAGCTTATCCACAACGCTCCCGAGGTATTTCTGGGCTTGATCTTTCGCAACCTTTATCGCTTCTTGCAATACAGGCATGGTGGACGACAGGCCCTCGAGGTCTGCGATGAAGTCTGGGTCATTAATGAGAGAAGGTTCGTTGCTACCTTCCTTGAGCATCTTATCGGCACTTTGCATATCAGCTGTCGTTGGCTTGGACGGTTCGTCCGCTAGCGTTGCTAATTCGTGGAGGATAGAGGCCAGAGTGGACTGCAACTGCCGCTTGTTGTCCCTGTAAACTGATCGAACAAGTGTAGCTAGCTGAGTCTCAGTTTTGTTAACGAGGTTCCGTGATAAATAGAGGACGAGAAGAATCTTCTCCTTTGATTTTCTGAAGCTTTCGTCAATGATACTCTTGGAATTGACTCGGCGAAGTTCGTCAGTAAAATTTTCCACAATACGCGGGTGGATCGTTGTTAGGTTGGAATAGGATTCTAAGAAATGTCATGGGTACGAATACAGAATCATCGACACAACCACTCACCACTCAGTCTCGATTCTTCATCATGGGTGAGAGCTGGGACCGAGGCAAAGCATCGGCTACGTTCGAGAGTGCTATAAGTTCGGACGTAAGCGGGGAACCAGAAAGAGAAATGACGACAAACGGATAACCAAAAAATACAGCATTGACAACTGCGAACCGGATGCTTGATTCCGTCTGGGCTCTGGTCTCGCTCAACTCATCCTCAGACTTCTTTTTCTGAGCTTCCGTGTCCTTCCGACATGCCAATTTGATGGCGTTAACTTCCTTTGTCCAGATACTACACTCATCAGGGAAACGCTTGTCGAGCCCCAATCGGACGAGGCGGTTGAGTGATCTGGGGCCAATATTCTCTGATATGTGCAGACGCTCTTTCAGCCTGTCAACAAGTCAGAAAAACGTGAAGAGAGTTGTGACTTCAAAGGCATACAAAGCATCTTGTAGCAGAATCACGCTAATCTTGAAGGAGTTGAGGGTCTTGACAGAGCGCTTAACAGGTACATATTGTGTTGTCATGAATCCTTGTCTTGTTTCACCGAATAACAGGCGTGGCTTGAAGAACTCGGGATCCATATTACACTCTGGATGCAGCTCAGTGACGACGAGCTCATCGGAAGCGCACTGACAAGTCGGATAATCCATTGATACTCAGATAAAAGATGGAAAGGCGACATACCTCGAATCCCTGGCGTACGGAGACGCCTTCCTCCTGCTCCTTCGTTTTCGCAACCTCGAAGGTGAACAATCGATCGGTATCATCTTCGTCGGATTCAGAAAGTTGGTCATCGCTGACCGAATTGCTCCAAATCATGGATTTTGCATGGTCTTCGGAGATCAGGGCCATGACTTGATCACAAATCTTCGTGAGGTATCTGAGAATTTGAGCATCAGTGAGCGTTTATAATGCATACCAAATTCCAAGATGATTTCACCTCATGAAGGTGACGCGATTCCGACGCACAGGTGGAGAAGCATCGTCGTCCCACGTCGACTCTTCAGGCCAGTAGATGACATACATCCTTTCCGCTGGACCGACAGACTCCGAAACGCGGCAGATGTATAGGCCAGAGCGGAGGGCTGTTTTTTCGGTTCTTGTTTCCAGAGAATCGTTCAACTTAGTCGCACTGACGAGATGTCAATGAGCACAACAGAACCACGAGCTGGACAGCGACATACATGGTGTTGTCAACAACACCAACAGAGACCAAAAAGCGAACGATCTCGTCTTTGCTCCCATAAATCCCAATGGGTTTGACTTGGAATTTATCGAGAGCCTTGAAGTCAACCTTTGTCAAGGACATGTAAACGCCGGGAGAAATTTCGTTCAGGAAACGCTTTAGAGAATCTTGAGCGATGATGATCTTATCAACTGGGCGGATGTGAGAGCTAGCTGGGACGTCATGCATCATCATACCTAGACCACTAGTGCCACGCTCGCTGATCAAGTCGAGGATTCGATACATTCCCGGGATAGAGGAACAAATATCCTCTTCGGGGCGAGCTTGTTCTGTGGCTTCGACGTCAGCCTATAAACAATGATCGTTTGTGAGTGTAAGTTCAGAATTGTCATACCACTACTTACTTCTTCCAGTTCTCCATTCACTTGCTGTTCGTCAAGATCAATGGATTCAGTGGTATCGATTTCAGTGGTGTCGATTTCCTGATCGTCAATGTCATCAATATTCACGTATGACGAATCGGAGGACTCTGATTGCAACTCCTCTGACGCAGACGCAGAGCCATCCAGAGCACTTGTTTCATCCACATATTCGTTCAGAATCATGAACGAATCCTCTGCATATCTGACAGAGGTCAAGTCAATATCAACAGCAGAATTGTCCACCTCCAATATGATGGACATGTTCACGGGCAGATATAAGTCAAATGCAAGTTGTTAGCGCAGAGCACAAGTTGTGGAGCAATGTAGGTTGTGTTGTTCTGAGCTGAGATAAAGCTGGTGGCCATTAATACTCAGAACTTCTGTGGGTCCATCTGTTGGTCCCCGCCGCGACATGAGGATTGTATCCATAACCAGAGCCCCTGATTTATAAATCAGGTAGGCGCGAATCTCCCAAACATAGGCATGGACGCAAAGTTGACACCAAGTCTATCCAAGGTTTAAGGGGTATGAGTGAAGGGGTCCACACACGAACCTTGATAACCATGACATGGGAATTCTAGAAGAAGATGAACTCGTCAATGTGAAATCTGCTTCTCTGAGTGACTCGGCGACATAGTTATGGTGTTACCCAGCCCTATGTCACTGGGAAACCCTTGAACATCTTCCGAAGAGCAAAGCTTGATGATTATTGTTGTGGTGACGGGTTGGTTGAGTCAGTATTGGTATTGCTAAGGAAGGGGCTGGCAGATGGATTCTTGCCCAGAAGACGGTCGTGACTCGTGAGCGTTGCAATGATCACTGTAATTCAGTTCCCTACAGCATGAACCTGAGAAGCCTGAGGCTGGAACTCAGAAAGTTCCGACCGTCGGGTCCATCTATAGATCTGATAAGCCGCATTCTGTGACAGTGCGGGTCTTGATGGGCAAGCAAGCTGGAAACGGGTTCATGAGGGAAATAGGTCGGCCATCATGCATCAACTCGCAGCAGTAAATTACGTACCTGGTAATTTTAGTCTGCCATCGCGAGCAAAAACCTTTGGAGGAACATGTTCCTCGTACACCTTATTCTACGACAACTTCTTCCTGAGAGTCATATCAGTGACAGCGTCGCAGTTACACTCCCTATTCTGTGATGCTATAAGGAAAGCTGGCCCAGATAACCTTTGGCTGGCTCTACTTCAAGGGTAGGTGCGGTGTGTCACAGACTCACAGTGAACTTCTCTGTGGAAAATGGATCAGGTCATGTGGACTGCCAGCTACTGCGTCCGAACCGCCGTGTCACAAAAGCCCCACATCAAACCCACACCCACATCTTCCGCAGGTCATCGCCTCTGATCCAGAGCGTTAGTTTATCGTCGATATCGTAAGTACAGGAATGGCCCACAGCCATGGTTGCGGCCATTATCCCGAACTCAACTATGGAACCGGAGCGAAATGGATCAAGAACTTGACCCAAAGCCGGCTCTCGACGTTCCTTGGCGGTCATTTTCAAGATGTCAACCTTTCCTCTGTGCTCTATACACACAGACTCGATGGTCCCAAATACGTGGACCTGCAAGTCTGGAGTGCCCCCGGGCTGTCGAAACCCCTGTTCAAGGAAGCAATCCAACAGACGTTTAAACCTGCGAAGAAAGGCGATTCGTTTGGGCCATCTTGTGGGTCTATAATATAAATCCATCGCGATCTACATCTGACACAATAAGAAGGGGTACGACCGTCATAAAGCGCCATTGTTTTATGGCTCATATCGTTTCTTCACAGACAAACCATTGGTGGAAGGTCAAGGTTACAATCCCGTCTGATTGGAAGCAGTACGAACGTGTCCAGCGTGCGTTTATTATCCACCGTCTTGACGAAACCATTCTGATCAACTGGCAGTCGAGTTTGATCCTGGATGTGAAGCCATGATATTCACTCCGCAGGGTTTGCCATTGCAAGGTTTGTCTCGAGAATCAATCCGTCGTTCTATCTACTCACTAGACATCTTCAGGGATCACTGGTGGCGATGGTGGTGACCGCCGCGTGGAGCACATCATCCCTCGTGAAGCTGTCGAGCGGGGTACCTACGAGGTAATCATCGAATCCAGCTGCAATGGGATGTTTGGAGTGCCATGGAGTGGCGATATTATTGCGCCTCCTGACGTGAGACAATTTATTTCGTTCCTTGCATGGCGTTCATTTGTGGATTCTAGATGAACAAATACTTCAACTTGGCATCCGCCGATATAGTGGTTCCTAACCAAGAGGCATGTATGTCCAGGTTACAAGGTACAACGTTTTTGGGATTCTCGTTGATCATCTGGATTCAGGGCACCTCATGTGGGATTTCAACACACTGAGAGAGATCGTCGATGGTTTACCAGGTAACACCTCACTACAAAACAAGGCGCTAGTGACTGCAAATGCAATCATGAACGCTTTCAAGACAGGCGACCTAGAGAACATCAAACAAATGCGAGAGATTGCCGAAGACGTCTTTGGAAAAGGTTGGCAGGCGAAAGGCGCGGACATCTATCAAGAAGGCCCGGAAAAGGCTCAAGTCGTCGGCATCTCGTACTGTCACATTGTGAGGTGCCAAAGTCGTATGACGAAGCTTTGCTAATGCGCCGTACAGGACACAGCTTGGCTGTGGCCATACCGAGCCACTCAGCAGAAGACTGCGAGATCATGGTCAACTCAAATCGATCTTATGGAGCGTTATCCGGAACACAGATTTGCCTGTTCACAAGCACAACAATTCAAGTGGTTGGAACAGGTGATCTTATCCCTAGCTTGTGTAGACGAGGAGGTTGACCTTGGGACGCAATACAGCAATATCCACCCCTCTTCAAGAAGATTCAAGAAAAGGTCGCATCCGGGCAATTTCACCTCATCGGTGGTGCTTGGGTTGAAAATGACGGAAACATGCCATCCGGCGAGGCCCTTGTTCGACAGTTTGTATATGGGCAGCGGTATTTCGAATCTCGATTCGGTCAACGTTGCGAGACGGCTTGGCTACCCGATTCGTTTGGGTTGACTGCAGCGTACCCTCAGTTGATCAGGGAGGCGGGGATGAAGTATTTCTTCACGCAAAAGCTCTCCTGGTAAGTGTGGTTGTTAGTTTGTGCAAGAGAGTTATTCACGATTGTTCATCCTACCAGGAACAATGTGTACGTCACTCAGTTTACTAAACCTTTCAACGACGGACCGCGATGTCTGCAGGAATGTTTTTCCTCACTCGACCTTCAATTGGGTGGGCATTGATGGCACTCAAGTCTTCTGTCACATGACCCCAGTTGGTAAGTGACTCCTGGTGATTATACTGGGTGATTATAGTAGTTTGACCACTCGATAGATACCTACACCGCACAAGCAACTGTTGGCGATGTGAACAAAGGTATCTCAAATCACAAGGTCAGTCGTACTTCCCTAGTCATTTCTGCTACTCAATCATGACAGAATCTTGAATCGAACGATTCCGCCCTTCTCGTCTTCGGAAATGGTGACGGTGGTGGAGGTGCCCTCCCAAAGATGCTTGAGAATGTGCGTTCGCGCCCAAACAATGCACTCCGTCTTTGACAGTTGGATAGCTTCGCCGAATCCGGGCAGTAAACAACGCTCACCGCGAACTTCCGCCTGTGAGCATGGGCAGTACAGTGGAGCAATTCTTTGAAGACATAGAACGAGAATCGAACGAAGGTAAAACGCTTCCAGTTTGGTATGTCTTTGTCTATCCCCATTGTATCGTTTGACTCATTGGTGGCAGGCGTGGCGAATTATATCTCGAGGTATACTGTCTTCCTATACAACCTCATAATCCGTCTTATTGTCCCACCAGTTCCATCGTGGCACATATACTTCTCATGGTGAGTGAGGACTAAGTGCAAGAGACCTGTGGATGATATCGTTGAATTATCAAGGTTCCATCAAAAAAGGAAACAGGAAGAGTGAGATCTTGTTGCGGGACGTTGAGGTACGGAAACCTCACTTCACCTCCTGTTCCCGAGTTGAAAAGTCCCACAAGCGCCTCGCAACTTTCGCAACGCTCTTCAAATCTGAACGGAGCTCATATATGTACCCGAAGGCGACGATCGATGACTGTTGGGAGAAAGTGTTACTGAATCAATGTTTGTGCAATCAACTTCATTTATTCCATAACTCATCGCTTCTTACAGTCCATGATGGTGTGTTCGACGTGAAAACAGAGTTTTATGGATGAGCTAATTGGTTATTGACCACAGTTCTTCCCGGATCTGCTATGTAAGGATTCTATAAGAACGGAAGAACGGAAGACTAACTATTTGACAGCGGAATGGTATACGATGACGCTGAACAATTGTATTCCGAGGTACACAATGATTGTCGCGCTCTTCTTGAAGATGCTTTGGGCGTCCTTCTCTCCGACTCTGTACCTCTGTCCGAGAATTCTCCGATTTCGCAGCCGTTCAACATCATAGCAATCAATACAACACCATTCGCTCGTCGTGATATCATCAAGATACCTCTGTCTGGAGTTGGTCAAAACTTATTTTCGAAGCCCGCACAGACGACCGTGGACGGAAAGCACTGTTATGTACTGCTGCAGACCCAAGAAAATGAGATACTTGCTCACTCAGCGGCTGTATCCACTGAACATGGATCCGTATCCGGTAAGTGCGCTGTAGCTCAGTAAGTTCTCAATCTGATGTGACATGCCTAGCATATACCAATGGCTCAGACCACTTCATCCTGAGGAGTCCAAGTTTGCAGCTCACGATTTCGCAGGGACGCATCACCAGCTTGTACGATGTGAAGCTTAAACGGGAGCTGCTCCCGAAAGGCAGCGCTGGAGGACTGGTTATTTTCGAAGATCGACCCAATTACTGGGATGCATGGGGTTTGTTCCGAGGTCCGGTGTTTTTATACTCTCCTTTAACGTTATTCTTGTTCAATAGATGTCGAAATCCACCATCTCGAAACCCCGATACCCCTGGAGTTCTCCGATGTCCGTGTCATTGCTGAAGGACCCCTCAGAGCCGCCGTGCAAACGCAGGTCAAGTACGGAAAGAGTACGATTGACGTCACTGTTCGTATCAGCCACTCTGCGTTCCCGTTTATCCCACTGATTGATGTTTAATAGATTTCTCTGGATGCATTCTCAAGTAAGCCAGTCGTGTACATAGATTATGAGATGCGAATGATTCCGTTTCGCAGCCACCACAAAGGAGAATTCGCGTCCACTCTTTACCTTCGACGCAGAGGTAGATTGGCACGAAAAGCATAAAATCTTGAAATGTGAGTATCTGATTATCGTGTTCTCTGGTCCTCAATAATTTGTCATGACAGTCGAGTTGCCACTTGACATCAACAGTACAATTGCCACATACGAATCTCAGTTCGGGTGGGTCCAGCGACCGACGCACAAGAATACCACACTCGACGCAGCCAAATTTGAAGTTTGTGGTCACAAGGTACGATTCTGATTTTGGCTTTGCACATTGCTACTTCTGATGATATCCCAGTTCGCCGATTTCAGCGAGTACGGCTATGGTGTCGCACTCTTATCCGAGTCAAAGTACGGGTATGCATGCGAAGGAAACGTCCTTCGTCTTTCTCTTTTGAGAGCAGCCACGGCCCCTGATGCCGAGCAGGACCAAGGCACGCGGTGTTTCCCATCTAATTGCATGCAGGAACAGCTCACAGATCTCCTCATACATATAGGAAAACATGAATTCTCGTGGGCAGTCTTGCCACACGTTGGGTCCTTCTTGGAGTCTGATGTGCCAAGGGCGGCTTATATTTTCAACTCTCCCCTGCATCGTGAGTAAAGACATTTTTAAGACTGCTAGGGTTTGTTGAGATATTGATTGGAATGTCCGTATCTCTACAGTGAGAGCCGTGCCTCAGAACGCCAATCACCGTCCGTCGATTGTCTTGAGATCACCCTTCTGGCTTGAGGGATCCCAAAACATTTTCCTTGAAACGATAAAGCGTGGCGAGGACGACGACTTTGAGTCCAAGAGCGCGAGCAAGACGGTCATCCTGAGATTGTACGAAGCCTTTGGCGGTCATGGACGTGTCCAACTTCGGATCTCTCCGTACGTCCGGGTGGTAGACGCTTACTTGACGAACTTGCTCGAGGATCACAAGACGACGCTGTCGTTCGTGCCTGATGCCGACGTGGACGTCAGTGACCGCTCCGCCGCCCTTTCGAGGTTCCGGTTGGATCTAGATTTCCGCGGATTTGAAGTCAAGACAGTGAAATTGGTGATTGGTGAGGAGGCCGGGTGCTCAATCGGATGATGGTGCCAGGTGCGATGTTCGCGTGTGTTTGTCTGGGGGCGTGTGCTGAAGGAGGTATTACTCTTCTCCCTTGGTCGGACATCGAAACGGAATAGCTGGGTGAGTGTCGGGGAGGAATGAGCGAGATCGATGATCGTGGCGTAAAACGAATGCCTTTTGTGTTGTACCGATTCTGAGTGTGTAGCAAAAGGGGACGGTGTGTGCGTTGCGTTGCCGTTGTACGAATACAATATACAGTGATCCACCATCACTTGCGTCACGGAATTTTGGAGGGACGACGACTTCGGTTTTCAAAATTTCACTATATCTTGAGGGGTCCAGGCTAGTCCCGTACAAAGATGCCCTCCAATTTTCTAATGATCCTTGGGACTGTACTCGAGTTATGGAAATGTTATTTGACTAAGCGCCCACACATGGTGACACTTGCGTCAGACAGAGAACTACATAACGACTGAAATTGAGGCGGAAAACATGTTTCAGCATGGCTAATATGTACTATAGAGCTCATTGAATAAGCTGTTTCGGCTGAAAGTGATGTGTTATCTGATGTTGACGCAAGTGTTGAAGTGATGGTGGATCACTGCATGGAAGTTCAATTGCAAGGTGAGTCTCGCTCGATAAGATCATTGAAGTGGCTCAAAGCCTGATATCTGTTTTCTGAGGGACTGGGGGGAATCCACAAAATGAGAGGTTCCTTGAAACTCCCAGCTGTACATCGAGTTGAATCGGCGGTTGCGCGTGATTGCAATGGTGTCAAACTGTTACAGTGTGCCTCCTTATCATACTGTTCGTACGTGACACATGTTACCAATGATCCTGCGCCCGCCAGAAATAGTACTATCACCGATAGTGAGGTTAGACCCCATGCCTCCCGGCTGATATATAAACGGAATTCAAGGGACCCGAGGCTCGGAGCAATTCGTGTTGTCTCGGTCGACCTGACTGCATAGTATTCAGTACGAGTATCTTCCGATGACGACCCTCATTCATACCCCAATCGCGGAGATCCCAAAGGTGCGAATGAACTGCTTGCCCCTCTCCGTAGATATGTGATCTTCTGCGCAGATCAGGGAGACGCTTCGAGCGACATTCAAGACGGGCATCACTCGTCCACTCGCATGGCGAAAACACCAACTCTACCAACTTGCTCGGCTGGTGCAAAACGAGAGCGATGCGATCTGTGACGCAGTTGCCAAGGATCTCTCAAAACCGAGAGTGGAAATACTCATGGCCGAGATCGGGTGCATAGTCGAACGAGCGACCAAGAGCGCCGAGCAGTTGGACGCTTGGGCGGCGCCTGAGCATCCAGAGGTGCCGGATTGGCAAAAGGGATGGAACCCGACGTGAGTTTTGCTCCACGATGGTTTTTTGAGACTTGAGTTTCCCCGATCTGGAAACGTCGGTGATCTCACAACGCGGAACTGTTTGATCCCCATACAGCCTCCTCAAGGCACCCAAGGGCACCGTGCTCATCATTTCGTGAGTCGTTTGAGATTTGTCGTTCGAAAAGGATTTTGGTTCAACTGATGGGCCGGCGCCATTGTGTGGACACGATTGATATAGACCATGGAATTATCCCGTTATTCTCACCTTTCAGCCCCTTATAGGGGCTATTGCAGCTGGTTGCTGCGCGGCGATCAAACCTTCGGAAGCCGTTCCTCACGTCTCCCAGCTTATCGCGGACTTACTTCCCAAGTACCTTGACACTTCCGCCTACCAGGTCGTGAACGGTGCTGCGCAAGAGGCAACCAAGCTTCTCGAACTCCAATGGGACCATATCTTCTACACGGGGAACAGCCGAGTCGCTCGGATCATCGCTTCCGCAGCTGCCAAATATCTCACACCACTTTCGCTTGAACTTGGTGGGAAAAGTCCCGTCCTCGTGGATTCCACTTATGATATGGACCTGGCGGCTAAGCGTATCTTGTGGGGAAAATGTAACAACGCTGGACAGGTGAGACCCCATGCTTGCGTCGTCTATCTTGTCTTCTGGAGTGTTGTCATGAGTGATGAAATTCAACGTATGTATCAGATCTGCGTCGCGCCGGATTACATTCTCGTGCCTTGGACGAAACAAGACGAACTCGTGCGGAGCTTCAAAAAGGCATACAAGTCATTCTTCCCAGATGGCGCCCTCGGCGCTTTGCATTATGGAAGCATCGTGAACGAATTGCATTTTGACCGCCTGAGCTCTCTACTCGATCGTACGAAGGGCGAGAAAGTTACCGATATCATCCAGGGAAGGAAGGACGCCGTGAGGAAGCGAATCGAACCTACCGTGGTAACAAACGTCAAGGACGGTGATTCCCTTTTGGAAGAGTGAGCATGTACATATGCGGTTTCAGCGACTGTACGGGCTCACCTTGGAATTTCAATGTCCACAGAGAGATCTTCGGCCCCATCTTGCCTATCATCCCTGTCGACAGCCTGGATGAAGCGCTTGCCTTTATCAATGCGCGGTTTGTCGGCCATACTTATGGTTGCCTTCCAATCACGCTGACTGGCTGAAAGACCTCACCCCCTCGTGCTCTACGCTTTCACAGAAGACGTTATTGTAAAGCAGAGGCGTGCGTTATTCTTAACCCTCGTTCGTGTGTTTCCTCTCACACGTACTTCCAAAGTTATCGACGAGACCCAGAGCGGCGGAATCGTCTTCAACGATACGTTTCAACAACTTGCCGGTACGTCACATGACCCTCTCCTTTCGTGGCATGACGTCATGGTTGCGATCGTGTCGTCCCACTGCGTTGTCCTGACACCGTCCGAATCACAGTGAACGAGCTGCCATTCGCCGGCGTCGGCGAGTCGGGATGTACGCACATGCATCCTAGCTCGCTCACACGGAGCTAACCCCGATCTAGATGGATACCAGGTTATGAAATACACCTACAACACTTTCACACAGCTGAGAAGCTCCATCGACATGCCAAAAGAGTGCGTCATCATCGCTTCCTGTTCCTGAACTCTGCTGGATCTGGGGTTTGCTGAATTTGTTTGTCTCTCTCTTCAGGGCGGAGCCATTCTTGCAACTGAGGTACCCGCCTCATGGGCCAGAAGCAGTCAAAGCACTTACTGGCGCAGCGTATCTCCCTATACCTCGAAGCACGTCAAGTGGTCGTTGAGCTGGTGCCTGTGGAGTTAAGCGGGTGTGTATGAAAGTACAGCATTAGAGCGTTGCGGCTAGCCTGAGAGTTTTACCTGAGTCTTGTGTGCTTGTGTCTTAAGCGGCGCGGGCAGGAGTACTTCATCCGTCCCCCGTTTCGGGTGCTAAGTGTAACCCTCTTTTTGCAGTGATGTGGCTTTTATACTGTAAACTCACCTCAAGGACCACTTCGCGTGAAAACGAGATTAGTCTGAGTTATGCGAAACACCGCGCAATCCGGTGAGTCCATTGCCACAGGTTTCAAGGCTGTTCCGGTAAGCCCGGTTCATCTCCGCAAGGAAGTACTGGTGCTGTTTGAACATGACATTTTGCCACTGAAAACATGAACATGATATCTTTGGCTGACTTTCCGCGAGAACAAATGCCATATGATACGGTCGACCATGCGCCCCACTGTTTCTACCAGATCCGGGCCCGAGATCAAGGATGGGGACGACCCTATGATATTTAATTTACGACAAGGGAAACTTACTTTCCGCGGTCGTTAGCTCAGCGGCCACTGTCAAATGGCTGGAACTTGAATCACTGATCGATCTGGTAGGTCTCGGATTTGTGACAGCCAAGTTGCGCACCAATGTTCGGCTAAAATAAGTTGATAGAAAAAAGTGGGGCTCCACCCGGGTCAACGGGAGGTCACCCATTTGCAGGATAACGGCATCACCGCATGATCCCTCCTAATTCGGTTGGCACAACTCGCGATGGTATTTAACCTTCCCATGCTCGCTCGGTTGTTTGACGGCACTATCCGCCTCTGTCCGTTCATTGCGCTTCTCGTTTGTCCATCACGACGATGAGCGACGAACCAGAGATCAAACAGCATGCGCGGGCATCTCAAAGCGAGCCTCATCACGAACACCATCACACAAAGCTCGACGCCCAAACAAGAGTCATCGTGTAAGTGGCAATCGTCTTCTTCCTCCTCGCTCCCCGCCGACCCTCGCTGCCACGTAGCAATACAGATGCCAAGCTGGCCAACCCGTTGCGGGGTGTCCCTCACGAACAGCTCATGTCCGATGTCGAGGTCTTTGCCAGAGAGCGCGGACTGACACACATTCTTCCCGATTTGAAAAAGGGTGCCCTCGTCGCACAGGACCCCGAGGGTGCGTTCCATGAACCTGCTCTTCTTGCGCATTAAACCCATAGGTTATTCATAGCATACAACCGTCTGGACGTCTTTACCGAGGAAGACAAGCAGTTCCTGAGCGATGAGGTGAACCACAGGTGGAGACAGACAGGAACGCTCTACTACGTCAGTATAACCCGCATACTCCCACGTCGTAGTACTAATCTCTCACTTTAGATGGTCATCATGGCCTCGCTGGCCGCTGCCGTACAAGGTATGGATGAGGCCGTGATTAATGGCGCTCAGATTATATACCCGGCCCAATTTGGAATCGGTGATGCAAGCGGTGAGCACCCCAGATTGTTTTACATTTGATGCCACTTAGTCACATTGCCATTGATAGAACGAAACGGATGGCTGATCGGGGTCGTGAACTCTGCCCCGTATCTGTATGCCCTCATGTCGTTGAATTGGCCCGCCTCTGGCTGAACCTATGCACAGGTGTTGCGCAACCATGTCTTGCTGGTTGACCGACCCTCTCAACCAATGGCTCGGCCGCAAGAAAGTCATTTTCATCACGTGCATGATATCCTTCCTCACTTGTATCTGGTCCGGTCTCACCAATACATGGTGGCATCTCTTCATCGCACGGTTTTTCCTCGGATTTGGTATTGGCCCAAAGTCAGCCACCGTTCCTGTGTACGCTGCAGAATGTTCCCCGGCCCCAGTTCGTGGAGCGCTTGTCATGATGTGGCAGATGTGGACTGCATTTGGTATCTTTCTCGGTGATCTCGTCGACCTGGTGTTCTATTTCATTCCCGATACACCTGGTGTGACAGGTCTGAATTGGCGGTTGATGCTTGGGTCGGCGGGTATCCCAGGCTTGATCGTCTGTATCCAAGTTCTGTTTGCACCAGAGTCGCCTCGTTGGTTAATCAGCAAAGGTCGCTACGATGATGCCTTCAATGAACTGTGCCGCCTCCGTTTCTCTCGGGTTCAGGCCGCAAGAGACCTCTACTACATTCACGTCCTGCTGGAAGCGGAAAACGAGATGAAGAAGGGGAGGAGTCGTATCGTGGAGCTGTTTACCGTACCGCGAAACCGGAATGCGGCACTCGCGAGTTGGATCGTCATGTTTGGTCAGCAATTCTGTGGTGTCAACGTCATTGGCAAGTCTCTCTGTTTGCGACGATGTTTCCGCATTTAACGAATGAGAATAGCCTACTACTCTTCTAACATCTTCCTTCAATCCGGTGCCAGTCAAGTTTCTGCCCTGGCTTCGTCCCTTGGCTTTGGTGCATTGAACTGGCTTTTCGCACTACCTGCCGTGTTCACCGTGAGTATGCAGGATGCTTTTCATCTGCTGATCTCCATTAAACGATGAAATACAGATTGATACCTATGGTCGTCGCAATCTCCTGTTGTTCACATTCCCATGCATGGCGATCTGTTTGCTTATCACAGGTTTCTCTTTCTGGGATCCTTCCCAGCAGGGCCGTACTGCCGGAATCTCCATCGGTATATGTAAGTGTGTAATGCTTGACGGCTGCTTGTTCCCTCTGACACATCCGTGTCAGACCTCTTTGCGATCTTTTACTCCCCAGGAGAAGGCCCTGTTCCATTCACCTACTCTGCCGAAGCATTCCCACTGTACATTCGTGACATCGGGATGTCGTTTGCCACTGCGACGACCTGGTTCTGGAACTTTGTGCTCTCCATTACATGGCCATCACTCGTCCTTGCTTTCAAACCACAGGGTGCATTTGCGTGGTATGCCGCCTGGTGTTGTATCCTCTGGGTCCTCATCCTCTTGTTTGTTCGGGAGACCAAGGGTAAGACGCTCGAAGAACTGGATCAAGTCTTTGCGGTGCCTGCGAGCGTCCATGCTGCATACGGACTTCGTCAGATTCCATACGGGATCAAGAAGTTTATATTGTTCCAGAATCCTACTCCGGAGGAGCTATATCTCCCCGAGTCGGACAGCGAGGAAAGCAGCAGGGTTGACGAAAAGGGTAGGCAGGAGGTTCGGGACGACGTGGCGTGAAAGGTTTAGTTTTACTACTCGAGTTTGTTTTCGATGTCGATGGTTCGTGCCCTTTTTTTGTGTGTGTACGTTGAGTGCACATTTGCTGTATCTAAGTCTACTAGGTTCATCGTAGTGAGATAATGATATGCTCATAATCCATAAGTAAATCATTTATGTGAGGACAAGTGTGACGGGCCGTCCGCGAGGAATGGCCTGAATTCCATCAAAAGCTCAAGGGTTTCCAAACGTTCATTCTTACCTGGGCGAAGTCAGGGCCCAGTCACAGGCTGTACAGTAAGTGACTGCCAACCGCAGCACGCCATGATGAGGCCCAGAAAGGCTTGTCGTAAGTCCTGTGATCGTTTATTCAAGTAGCAGCACTGGATGCTCGCTTGAAAGGGTCTATACGAAGAGACGAAGCCGGAAGTTGTTTCAATAAGACTCGAAAATGGTCCACAGACTGCGGTTTCGGATCGGAAAAGCATGCGGGCGCAAGCCTGCTAAACTCGGCGCTCAAATTTTTATGATACGTACGTTGAAGTTCGAGTCCCGACTGTGATGGGCCATCGATATCGTCCGGGGATGAGTCTAATTAGGCTCAGATTGGGACTCGCGCTGTTCATTTAAATGTTACTGAGCTTTTTATGTATTCATGAGAGTGGGGGGCAGTACTTTGGCCAAGAGCCGTAGTTCACGCGTTGAATGGAGGTTCAATCGAGGGATATATATTATGAGGCCGAACGGAGTTGATCGGAGGAAAGCCGTAGCGCGATGAATCTCGGTGGCGCAAAGGTACTGGCGTGCCTGCCCTAAACTCTATAAGAACCTTGGCCGCCGCTTGCCAGTAACCAGCAATTTTCGTCGAAGATTCGCTCAGGTGAGAACTCTAGCATGATCAACCCTATATCCACTGGATGTCCAAGGATGAGACTTTTATCATTTGTTCAGTTATCCCTGTCTTAACTTCCATGTCGAGACGTACAATTTCACTCTGACAGCGCTTTCTTACTTTTTTTCTTTCTTTGTGCTTCCACCGTGTGCTCATTCATTCCATATTTGCAGGTTCATGATCATAGTGCGAGGTATACATCTTGTCAACGTGTAGACCCCTCACACAATTTTTTACGCCCGAGAATTTACTCTCATTGTGCCGTCGTTCCTAGAAAGCAAATACACTGGAAGTAATGCGAGAGTACCCTTTATATGCGACACCCTCAGCCTCAGTTTACACGCGCTCATCGATTGGTAAACATGCTTCATGTTGTTACGAACCGGTTTTTCATGTGCTGTCAAACCGGAACACCCTATGCAGTCACCACGAACGCCCCAGAGCCCACAGGTCCCAGCGTAAACCCACTCTGCACTGTCTCCGCGACCCCACTCACAAACACCGTTGTCGCATAAGCACCTTCCAGATCCAGCGCCTCCCAGTCGACAGTCTGGTTCACGTAATTGGTGTTCGTCGCAAGCACGAGCGTTTGCTCTCCTGCCTTCCATGTTGCCACAGAAGCTCCCCCAACGACGTACGCCGTGTGCACCGACGCGGGATCAAACAAGTACGGCGTGATCTCGGGCAGGCTCAGCGCGAACGCCGACGCAGCGCTTTTGATATCCGCCGACGTCGGGTCATTCCATGGAACGACACCCAACGCACCCTGGTTGATGCCCATGATGCTCTGCACGACCCACTCCTCGCCCGTCGGCACCCGTAACCAGTATCTGATACGAAGAGATGCTCGGTCAGCAAACGACGACGGCAACGACGCCAACGGATGAACCAGCTGACATGTCACTCACTCGCCATCTGCACCAAACGCTTGAGGAACGGTCCACACGGCCTTGATGCGTTCCCAACCCATCACTTCCAATCGATTCTTGAAGCTGGCCACACGATCGCTTACGTCAAAGTATGTCCCGATACCGCTGTTCGCAGGGACGTATTCGGCACCATGATACGTCGAGTTGGGCGGCACGGCTGCTGTATCCCCTGCAGGGATGCTCAAGCAGTTGTCGCAACCGCAGTCACCATAGTCTGGCGTGCAGGTCGTGTTCCACTCGTTGGACCAGGTGACGTTGTTTCCGACCATGTACACGTCTTGCATGACGACGTCCGTACCGGCTGTGTACGAAGACCAGTAGTAATCCTGGCAGTTGAGGACTAGACTGACGGGGTGATACCCGTCCAGACTGTAAATCAGATCATAGGTGATCGTGGTTGCGTTGAGGGGGTCTGAGGTGCCGTCGGGTTCATCCCCAGTGTACCAAAGGAGGAGGTTCGGGCGAGATTTGATCGCGTTGACTTGTTCGATGACGGAGGAAGAGTTCATGTAGGTGAAGCGCATGTCGTACATGAGGTATAGCCCGACTTCTTGCATCCTGTCGATGACCAGGTTCAGCGCGGTCAAGTTGTCGAACGTCGGAACTGGGTGTATCTTTTTCCTCGCGTCAACAGTGATATCCTCTTGGCAAGGATGGACGTACGATCGTGAACCTACGAGTAAGCGTCAGCCATCAACATATAAGGGGAGTCGGATGAATGGAACTTCACCCCTGTTCTTTCAGTTCGTTGATCACAGACAGGTTGGTTGCCAAATACCCATCGAAATTGGTGTAGAATCCGATGGGGAACACAGGTTCGTAGGTCCCGCCGAGTCCGGTGGCAGGTTTAGCCAACAATGCGCCCGTTCGAAGATCCATCTTCGTGACCGAGCCGTTCGTTGGGTTTGGTAACACAGAGAGTGCCGTCGTCGCCGAGAACGTTTGTGATGTCGCCGGATACGTTGCTTCGCAGGAGAGGTTGTATGCTGTCATCCGTGGCGTGATACCCTCCAGAGTGAACGGGAGCTCGTATGCAGTCGCATTCAGTGGGACGAGCCCAGCTGCGATGGTCCGTCCATCCAAGCTGACCTTTACGTCGAGCACTGTGTCGTCGCTACAAAGTTGAATGGGCTCAGCGTTGGCGATCTCGTAGTAAACGACTGGGGCGTCGATGATGATGGCTGCAGGCGACAGGACATCTTCTGCGAGGTAGGGCCGGATGGCGGGTGCACACCGGAGAGCGAGGAGGGGATCTGAAGACGGGGATGGGAGCGAAAAGTTGCCTCCAGGTGCAACGATGCTCTGCGTGGACATGTAGTGCTTCCCGCACCTGACATCGGGACGCGTCGGTGCCTGTAGAATCCGTTTGATTTTTCGAAGAGGGCGTACCATGTTTGTGCGAGGGCTCCGGCGAGGAGGTATGGAGCGAGGAAACCGGCGGCGAGAGGGAGTCGACGCATGGGAACGAGGATCTCTTGGACGCCACTTTGTCGCAATAAATAGTCCGGAGGAACGCCATGTGATGAGCGAGAACACGGATAAAGGAAGCGAGTTGGACCCGTGATCGATCCGAGTAGTGTTGCCGCTGAGTCGAAGTGACTTCAAAGTTAATTCGGTTCAATTCGCGTGGGCAACACTTCAGCACAATTCGTTGCGACCGAATTGGGAAGGAGGTGTGTTCATTCAGTTCGAGAGGTAAGGTGAAGTATGGTATATTTAGCAGCAACAAGATATATCTTGAAAAGATAGCCCCTG
>JBBPRS010000302.1:0-25586 GCA_038093155.1 Boletus huronensis | reverse complement strand
TCCAAGTCCGTGAGGAGCGCAAGGGATGATGTGAAGTGTGCAAAGTCAGGTCCTAGCGCTCGAATCATCGCCATGCACGTCAGCTCATCATCGAGAGCCTTCAGGTCGAACTTGGAGCTGCGCAGATCTTGTTAGATTCTGTGATTGTGCACCCTTGTGCAGTTATTCTTACTTGGTTTGCTGTGCCACAATGTGGCGCATTGTTGTTGTGTGTTTGTTGTTCGCTCCTACAGTAGTCAGAGTCCACTGTCTTCACTTTCCTCAGTTTCTGACAGTGGACTCCAGCTGTGAGATTCCAGCTGTTTAACAAATCTTGGTTCCTTGCCATAGACTCCTCCACTCGTGCTGCAAGCGCAGGCAACGTCTCCTCAGCGCGTTTCCGGATGCTAAAGAACTCGTCATAGGCCACAAAGTGATTGCTAGCCTTTTGTTGCACGAAAACCACTTTGAGTGCAGCCCAGGCCTTGGTGGGGTCATCCTGGTCCGCTCTCATGTGTACTCGCTGGTCTGGGGCCACATTGAGCATCAACTCACTAGCTGCCTTGTCCTGTTTCACATCCCAGGCAGTCTGTTCCACTCCAGAAGCGGTGGAGCGCGTTTCCTTGCCATCAACAAGGCACCACAGGCCTTTGGAACGAAAGAGGGCCTTCATTTCTTCACTCCAGGTAGTGTAGTTTTTGCCATTGAGAGGCTGAATGCGGTGGTGCTGGTTTTTGGACGACATGTGGGTGGAATAGAGTGAAAACGAAGTGGGAGTGAGTTCTGGCAGGGCAAGTGAAAATTTCAAGGTGGCTGTGACACTTGAAGCGCAGGGGTCAAAGGGCAGGGCTCATAACCTGTTAAGCAGCTAGAATCTCACAGCTGGAGTCCACTGTCAGAAAGTATATTTGAAGTAATGTAAGGTATGAGATACCTGGAGTCCACTGTCAGAAACTGAGGAAAGCAAAGACAGTGGACTCCAACTACTGTAGGAGCGAACAAGAAACAAACTCCAACAATGTGCCATATTGTGGCACAACAAACCAAGTAAGAATAACTGCACAAGGGTGCGCATTCACAGAATCTAACACCTCCTACCCCCCTCCCTCTTCATCAACGTCATTGACACCGCCCTCGCCGATAAGATCTCTGCTGCTTCCATCAGCAACCCTCTCATCCTCCAGTCCTTGCAGAACATGCAGGACAACATCCCTGCTCCCCTCCGCTCCTGCCTCACTGACTGGCAGGTCACCAATGGTATCCTCACCTACAAAGGAAGGGTATTCGTTCTGGACTCCCTGGGCCTTCACAAACAAACCCTCCACTGCTGCCATGACCACGAATCTGCCAGGCACCCCAGCTACCTTAAAACTCACCAACTTGTCACCGCTGAATTCTGGTGGCCTGGCCTCACCTCATTCATCAGGAAATATGTTGATGGCTGTGCCACCTGCCAGCAAAACAAGGCTAATACCCACCCCACCATTCCCCCCCTTACCCCCATCTGCTCCACTGCATCCCACCCCTTCCAGCAGATCTCGTGTGATCTCATCATAGACCTTCCCCTTTTGAATAGCTTTGATACCTTGTTGGTCGTGGTCAACCATGGACTTACGAAGGGGGTAATTCTCTGTCCCACGAAGAAAATCATCACCACCGAAGGGGTCGCCACCCTCTTTTTCCACAAAGCCTACAAACACTTCGGACTTTATGATAAAATCATCTCTGACTGAGGTCCCCAGTTCGCCTCCGCCTTTGCCAAAGAACTTGGAAAACTCCTCCATTACGACCTTGCTCTCTCCACTGCCTACCACCCACAAACGGATGGAGAAACCAAATGAGTCAACCAAGAAGTAGAAACCTATGAAGGATTTTCTGTGGTAACTCCCCCACCACTTGGGCCGACTCTATTACCCATGCCAAATTCGCCCACACTCATTGTTCCTACTCCATCACCTCCCAATCTTCACTCTTCCTCATGATGGGATTTGAACCCCGAGCCCTCCCCTCCATTCCCACCTCCTCCCACATCCCCACAGTGGAATCCCGTCTCAAACAGCTGTCCGCTGCCAGAGATGAAGCCCTTGCCTCACATGAACTTGCTCGACAGGTCATGTCTTCTAGGACTCGCCAACACTTCACCCCCTTTAAGAAAGGTGACAAAGTCTGGCTTGAAGCCAGGAACCTAAAGCGATCTATAGTCAACCCAAAGTTCGCCCCCAAACAAGAAGGTCCTTTCACCATCGTCAAAGTCCTCTCTCTGATTACCTACCAACTGTGTATTCCCCAAACCTGGAAGATCCATTACACCTTCCATGCTTCCCTCCTCACCCCCTACAAAGAAAACAACATTCACAGTCGTAACTTCCCCGCTCCCTCTCCCAATCTTATTAATGGAGACAAAGAATACGAGGTTGAAAAGATCCTCAAACACCATGGCACTCCATCTTCTCGCTCCTTCCTAATTCATCGTAAGGGATACTCTGCCAAAGATGACTCATGGGTCCCTGAAAAGAACCTTAGTCACTCTTCCTCCCTTCTCCACGACTATAAGAAACAACACCCTATTGCCTTCTCTCCAGCAAACCCCTGTCACAAACTCTGATCCACCATGTCTCTCCTCTGTTCTCCTCAAACTCTCTCTCTCCTACCTTTGTCTCTTCCTCTCACTATTATTCTACTCATTTTACCTTCCCTGTTACCAATTACCTCCTTGAACCCCCTTCCCCTGCCAACGAATCCCCAAATACCCCCACCCCACAACCCCATTATTGGATCACCCTCCACCAATGCTGCAACTCCCCCTACTTCTGCCTGGACTTCCCCAATTCCCCCATCCTGAGACTTGGTACCACATCCTCATCACCTATGACCCCTCCCCACCCACTCCACCGCATACCTGTTTCCTCTGGGAGGATCCCAACCACTCCCGCATGTCTTGCCCCCTCTACCACTGTCCTTCCTGTGGCAAACTCGCCCCAGGACATACCATGTTCCAATGCCCTCATGGGAATCGCCCTTGCAGGATGGACCCCTACCATCACATCTATACCTATCCTCTCGACTCACGTCCCACTCGTTGCCCCACCCCCTTGCTATTTCCCCCTCCCCCTGCGTCATGGACCTCTCAGTCCTTCCCACCCCCAACCTCCTAGAAAGTCTACAGCATGGCTTTGACTCTAGTACTGGGGTAATGTTACGATTTGTTGGTATCCCCTATCTTTTTCCCTTGCATTGTCCCCTCCCTCCCCCGCGAGCTCCTTGACCATCCCCAATGACCCCCTCTGACCACCCCAATGACTCCTCCATCATCTCCTGGCCACATCATCTTCTAGATGTGTCATCCTCCAGCCATGTCACCCCTTGGCCATGTCATCCCTTGGCCACATTACCCTAGCCACGTCACCCTTTGCACTCTTTGTCCACAGGCTATGCATGGTTCTCTTTTAAATTCCCCTTCACCCATATAAGCCTATCTCTTTGGTCTCTCATCTCTGCGATCTCTCGATCCCAATCCTTGTCTGTTTTGTCTTATTACCATACTCGTCCTTGCCCTTGACCCTATGCCCTTGACCCATCATTCCCCCCTCTGCCCCAGTGGCAGTGTTACCTTAGTCTATATAAACCCCCACCCCTCCTTTCCAACTCCCTAGCTTAGTCTTACTCAATTCTCCCTACAACTTCCCACTCCCTGTACTAAGCCCCAAGTGTATTTGTTGTACCTCACTTGGAATCCTATACCTCCGCTTCCCTCTCTAAGTCCCCATCCTACTTCCGAGTGGACACTGAATATGACTGTTATCTCTTGACCTTTGTCTTTTCTTTGCTCTTCGTCCTTGAACTTGTTCTCGAGCTAGTACCAATGCTAGTAACTCTCAGTGCATTCTCAAGTCTCCACAAGCCAGCGAATTAGTATATGTGTACACTAAAAGGTCCCCTTTTAGGTGTATAACTCTAGTTTACTCATCTTGACTTTGTTATTGAGTCTATGCTCATCCCTATCCAGGTCGACCATAACAATAACTGGTTTGGGAAAGAGGATGCCCAGCGAGGCTCAATGACTGGGCACTAAAAGTACAGGGTAAGTATGCATGAGAGCAGGTATGAGGAAAAAGGAAGAAAAAGAAACAAGCGTCCAGTGGGGCTATGAGTGAATTGTAACAGGGGAGGGGTGGGAAGAGGAGGGGGTGGGGTGAGGGATAGTTTGGGTTTTGGGTGAGGTGGCGGGGTGGGGAAGGCAGACAATGGGGAAAGTCTGGTTGGTCATGGTTTGTCAAGAGGAGAGCTACAGTAAAGGTAGTCTCAAAAGAACAGTTTACTCTTTTGTTATGATGGACCTGGATAGGGATGAGCATAGACTCAATAACAAGGTCAAGGATGAGTTTGACTAGAGAAGTACACCAGAAGGGAGGTCCCTTAGTATACGCATACACTAAACCAGGGGATTAGTGAAGACTGAGGATGCTTGGGGACTCCAAGTGTTTGAGGTCGAGGAACACTAACCTGAAGGTCTTGTGTTTACTAAAGGTACTTGAGGTTTTACAAGTATTCAAGGTTGAGGTCGAGAGCAAGGTCAAATGAAGTTGGAGAGTGAAGATCAGGAAGTGATGTTTGTGCTTAGTGTCCACTCGGAAGTAGAACAGGGACTTAGAGAGGGAAGCAGGAAGTGTATGAATTCCATGAGAAGTACAACTAGTACACTTGGGGCTTAGTATGAGGGAGGTTGTAAGGGAGAATTGAGTAAGACTAAGCTAGGGAGTCAGAGAGGGGGATATGGGGGTTTATATAAACTAAGATGTGGTGCAGCCACCAGGGCAAAGGGGATAGTGGGTCAAGGGCATAGGGCTAAGGGTAGAGACTCATATGGTAATAGATAGTAACAGGTTGGGATCAGGATCAAGAGATTGTGGAGATGAAGAGTCACAAAGGAGAAAACGATCTAGGTGTTATGATTCTTGCTGAGCATGTGATCTAGCCCACTCCTTTTTCTTATTTTCTTGTCTCAACCCTACCCCACCCACCCCCTCTTGTCTTGCTCTTGACCCTCCCAACCCTCCTGCTCCCCCTTCCCTACTCTTACCACCTAGTCCTCGATCACCTAGTCGGTATTCCTTCCACTCGACCCTTCACCTAACCACGTATTCCCCCTCTGCTGCATCATCGCCTAATTGCGTCATCACCTAGCTGCATCATCCCTCCCCTGCCATGTCACCCCTCTGTGTCACCACCTCAAGGCTAGTCCTCAGATCTCTTTGTCCCCTTCTCATCTTCTACTCCTTGCATCTCACTCATGTACATTTATCTCCATCTCTTTCTTACCTCATATATTCCCTTACTTGTCTAACCCATAGCCCTATGTACCTTGGTCTGTGCATAGCCACAATACCGATTTAGTCTTGCTTTCTTGCTCTCTCATCTCTTCATCTTGACCTACCTTCATCTACCTGGTCGTAGCCCAAGGACCTCTCCCTTGTCATCACTAGTTCTTCACTGAATCTATGCTTCTTCATTGTCTTGCTCACTAGAGGTCTTGGCCATCCCATCATGGACTCTCCAAGTTCTAGTCTCAATTCACCCTTTGCACCTACTCAGTCACCTTCTCGCTCAAGTCATGAGCAGATGGACAACCTCAAAGGTCTATGCTTAGCCCTATCTGGGTTAAGCATAACACTAGGCTTACATGGGTGAAGGGGAAGTCTGAGAAGAACCATGCATAGCCTAGGGTAAAGGGTGAAGGGATGACACAGCCCAATGATGACATGGCCTGATGATGATGTGGCTTGATGGTGATGTGGCCTGATGATGATGCAGCCAGACAATGACATGGCTGAGGGGAGTCTTGACTTAGCAGGGATGTGAAGTGTTGTCAAGGTGGTCAAAGGGGGTCATGGGAGAGGGATGGGGGAACAGTCAAGGGAAAAGATAGGGAGGGGCACTAATGAATTGTAACACTGTCAGAATCCTGGTTGAACCAGCAAGATGTAGCCATCTGTTGAGATCCGGTGGTAGCAATGTCTGGTAGAGCAGCACCCTCATTATTCCCTGAAAGACCATTTGAAAAATCCTTCAAATAAGAAAAGACATCTTCAATTTCATCACAATCTCAGTACCACTTGGGTAATGGTAGTGAAGTGTGTGCTTTGGAATTGAGGAAATGAAGGGAAGGGAAGGAATGGTAATTGGCAAGAGACTTATTGTCCTCATCAGAAAAGAAAACCAAAAACTGATCTACCTGTATGTTCTTAATGGTGTTGAAAAGTTGTGTGTTGGGATGTGAGGCAGGTGAGGTGAGACAGACCAACAGATGTTATTCACAATAGTGGACATGGTACTATAGGACAGATAGCTACAAGATAAGCTACTGTATTAGGTAAGCAGTACCATAGTATGTAGTGAATGATTCACTCTAACAGATGGTGTGTGAAAGGTAAGGTGAAACAAACCAATAAGACAAGAGATCTATCGTAAGAAATGTGACAGTGGCCAATTTGAGTCACATAGGAAGATTAAAAGTTCCATCAAATGCGAGGTGCTCTGTGTACTGACCACCTAACCACACCGGGATGGGCCAATACCTCATCGGCTGCTCTAGAAAGTTGTTATACATTTTCATCATGTGGGCCTTGTAAGCAGGCCATTCTTCTCTCTTCTTGTCAAAGCAATCTTGCTCTTCTACATTCAAGTTCATGGTGAACCTCATCAATGATCTGTTAATACCTCAGGATAATAAAAGCTACTGTTACAAGCTAACTGTTATGATTCGTTGGTACCCCCCCATCTTTTCCCCTTCTATCCCCCACAAGCTCCCTGACCACCTCAACGACTCATCACACCACCACTAAGACTCCCCCTGACCAAGCCATCATCTATCCACATTGCCTCTAGCCACATCATCCCTCAGCCATGTCACCCCCTGGCCGTGTCATTCCTTGGCCATGTCACCCTAGCCGTGTCACCCCTTTCACCCTTTGCCCATAGGCTATGCATGATTCTCTTCTGATTTCCCCTTCGCCCATGTAAGCCTTCCTCCTTAGTCTTTTATCTCCATGATCTCTCAATCCTGATCTCTATCCATTATGTCTCGTTACCATACTCATCCTTACCCTTAGCCCTATGCCCCCGATCCATCGTTCCCCTCTGCCCCAGTGGCAGTGCTTACCTTAGTCAATATAAACCCTTGTCTTCTCCCCAATTCCCTAGCTTAGTCTTACTCGATTCTCCCTATAATTCCCCACTCCCTATACTAAGCTCCAAGCGTACAAGTTGTACTCCACTTGGAATCCTCATACTTTCTGCTCTCCTCTCTAAACCCCTGTCCTACTTCTGAGTGGATGCTGAATATGACTGTCAATCTCCAACCTTTGTCATCCACTTGCTCTTTGTCCTTGAACTTGTTCTCAAGCTAGCATCCAACACTTGTAACTCTCAAGTGTCCTCAAGTCTCTGCACATCAGCAGATTAGTATACACATACACTAAAAGTGACCCTTTTAGGTGTATAACTCTAGTTCCTTTGTCCTCGACTTTGTTATTGAGTCTCCACTCATCCCTACCTGGGTCGATCATAACACTAACATAAGCAAGTGCTATGCACTAGGATTACTGTGTAATCAGGGATAATTTTCAATTTTTATCACCCTTATGATTTCTTTCTTTCTTATCTCTTTCTTTCAGACCCTTTATGTTATCTTCTAAGGAAAGGGCAGTTAAATCTGTAAGACCCAGCAAATCAGTAACTCTATACAGAGAGACACTTTGATTTATCTTCTTATCTAATCATATCTTAGACCCATGGAGCATTATCACTCCACTATGGCTCATATCAATGATCTTGATGATCTTGATCTTTCATCTTTTGGACTTAGACATTTTCCACCCTTTAGATCTTAGATCAGATCTTTATGCCCATGGTGCTAGATCAGATCTGTGATCTGATCATAAATGCTATGTTCTTTCTTCTTTATCACATTACTATGCTTCCATCTCACATCACCTTATGTTCTCCTCATGTTTCTCATTAGCTGCCACACCTTGTGTGTTAAGCATGTATTTAATCTCCTTCCCACAGCCTTATGGCTATGTATGCTTCTTCTTCCATTCTTGATCCATGCCTTTGCCTCTAGTATTTAATTAGCTGCCACAGATCTAGATCTAAACTAGATCAGATCTCCTCACATATTTAATATAGCTTGAATATATAAACCCAAGAGCCTAGCACTGGTGTTCCCAGTCTAGTTCTCCTTGGATATTTCCTCCAAATAGTCTCACTCTGTTCTCTCCTCTCAGTTCATCAAGGGCCAGTTTCCTTTAATTCCCCCAGTCTTAGTTTAGGTTTGGTTTGGTTTGCCTTAGGCTTAGATAGCCCTTTGGAGCCGTTTCACAAGGGGTCGCAGTCAAAACCACCTTCTACATAATGAAATGTGGGCAGGATAACATTATTCTAGATGTTACAATTCATTGGTAATCCCCCCCCCTATCTTTTCCCTTGACCGTTCCCCCACCCCTCCCCCATGACCCCTCTAACTACTTTGACAACACTTCTTATCACCACTAAGTCAAGACTTCCCCCAGGCCATGTGTTACGATCGACCCAGGTAGGGGTGAGCATAGACTCAATAACAAATGTCGAAGGTGAATGGAGTTATACACCTAAAGGAGTTCCTTTAGTGTATGTGTATACTAATCCACTGGCATGCGGAGACTAGAGAACAGTTGAGAGCTGAGCTTCAAGCATTGAGTACTGGCTCAAGAACAAGTCTGAGGACGAGAGTTCAAGTGGAAGACAAAGGTCGAGATGACGGTTGTATTCAGTGTCCACTCAGAAGTAGGATGGGGACTTCGAGAGGAAAGCGGAGAGTATGGATTCCAAGTGAAGTACAACAAGTACGCTTGGGGCTTAGTACGGGGAGCAGCGAGTTGTAGGGAGAATTGAGTAAGACTAAGCTAGGGAATCGGAGAGGAGGGGGTCAGGATTTATATAGACTAAGGTATCACTGCCACTAGGGCAGAGGGGAGACTGAGGGTCAAGGGCTAGGGTCGAGGGCAAGGACAAGTATAGTAATGAGATGTAAGGGGAAGGGATCGGGATCGAGAGATCACGGAGATAAAAGACTAAAGAGAAAGGCTTACATGGGCGAAGGGGAATTTAGAAGAGAACCATGCATAGCCCATGGGTGAAGGATACAAGGGTGATGCGGCTAGAGTGATGTGGTCGAAGAATGACACGGCCAGGGGATGACATGTCCAAAAGGTGACATGGCTAGGGATGATGTGGCTAAGGGATGACATAGCCATGGGGATGTGAGGATAGACGATAGTTTGGTCAAGGGGAGTCTTAGCAATGGAATGATGGGTCATCAGGATGGTCGAAGAGCTCGTGAGAGGGGTAGAAGGGGAAAAGATAGGGGGAGTACCAACAAATCATAACACCATGTCATCATCTGGCCACATCACCCCTTCACCCTTTGCCTAGGGCTATGCATGGTTCATCTCTGACTTCCCCTTTGCCCATGTAAGCCTAGACCATTTCCCTTTTCAACTCTTCATCTCTGCAATCTCTTGATCCCAATCTAGACTTGTTATATTCCACTACCATATGTGTCTCTACCCTTAGCCCTATGCCCTTGACCCACCATCCCCTTCACCCTGGTGGCTGCGCCTTACCATAGTCTATATAAACCTCCACCCCCCTTCTCTCCAATTCCCTAGCTTAGTCTTACTTAATTCTCCCTTACAACTTTCCTCATACTAAGCCCCAAATGTACTTGTTGTACTTCACTTGAAATCCACATACTTCCCATTTCCCTCTCTAAGTCCCCGTCCCACTTCCGAATGGATGCTGAGCACAAACATCACTTCCTGATCTTTATTCTCCAACCTTGCTTGAACTCGTTCTCATTCTCATCCTCAAATACTTGGAAGTTCCCAAATACCCTTAGTCAATGCAAAGACCTTTGGTTTAGTGTTCCTCGACCTCGAACACTTGGAATCCACAAGCATCCTCAGTCTCCACTAAACCTCTAGTTTAGCATATGCGTATACTAAGGAACCTCCCTTCTGGTGTACTTCTCTAGTCAAACTCGCCCTTGACTTTGTTATCAAGTCTACACTCATCCCTATCTGGGTCGATCATAACAAAAGACTAAGCTCTTCTTTTGAAGACTACCTTTGCTGTAGCTCTTCCCTCAAAAATCATGACCACTCTAGCTCCCCCTGTCATCTGCCTTCCCTGCCCCACCACCCCACCAAAAACCCAAAGCACCCCCCACCCCATCCCCTCCTCCTCTCACTCCTTCCCCACCCCCCAACCCTTGATGACCCGCATAAATATCCCTAGACTTATGCTGGAAGAATAAACCAGATGCATTCAACTACAACTTTGCTTTTGCTGTCACCAACCTGAACACTTGAGGAAGCAATGCCCCCAAAACTCCAACTCTCCAAAATCCCCCATACACCCAAAGAGAAAAACCACCTCTGCTCCCACCCCACTAAAGTCCAATAATTCCTTTGGACTGCTACTTCCCTTTGTCAAAAACTCCAGTAACAACACCCCCCCTCAACCAACCCCAAACCCTTGACTACCTCAGACACCCCAGAGACCCCAACCAATGCAAAGACCCCCCCTAAGATCTCCCCTCCCATCAACTCCCAAAGTGTTCTCCTTATCAAAAAATGCCCCCACTCCTCCCATCAGACCACTATGCCTCTCTCCCATACAAGAGGAAACCCCAAGCCCCTCCTATTGCCCCAACTATAACAAAAACATGAAACCACCAACTCCAGTGGAAGAAGAAATTCCTGAACTTGTCTACTGCCCCAACGACAATGAAGACATGGCTCATCCTGAAGGAGATGTAAACATGAACCACCCTGACTATGATAGTTCTGAAAAAGACACTGACTTTGGTTCTGACAACTCCGGCCCCTCCATCAGTAAAGTAACCATCTATGGAGATCTCCTCTCAGAACAATCCCTCCAAATCCCCATCCAAATCATCATTCCCTCCAACAATCTCCCTGTTCTCTGTTACACTTAACCTGGATAGGGCTAAGCATAGACCTTTGAGGTTGTCCATCTGCTCATGACTCAAGCGAGAAGATGACCAAGTAGGTGTGGAGGGCAAGTCGAGACTAGAACTTGGAGAGTCCATGATGGGACGGCCAAGACCTCAGGCGAGTAAGAAGAAGAAGAAGAAGCATAGATTCAATAAAGAACTAGCTAAGACAGTGAGGAGGTCCTTGGGCTACAACCAGGTAGATGAAGGTAGGTCAAGATGGGTGTTACAGTCATAATAGATTACATCAGACTTTCTCACAAAGTCTATCTATTTTCCCCTCTTTGACCTTTATTTATTCTTCTAAGAAAAAGGCAGCTTCAGCGGTAATGTTACAGGCTAACATAAGCAAGTTCCATGCACTAGGATTACTACATAATCAAGGACAATTTTCATTTTTTTATCATCCTTATGCTTCACTTTTCTTATCTATTCCTTTCAAACACTTTTATCTATGCTTCTAAGAAAAGGGCAGTTAACTCTGTAAGGCCCAGCACTCATAACCATACAAGGGACACTATCATTTATCTTTCATCCTTATCTAATCATATCTTAATCACCTGGAGCGTTATCAACTCCACTATGGCTCATATCAATGATCTAGATGATCTTGATCTTTTATCTTTTATCTCATCTAATCTATTGGACTTAGACATTTTCCACTCTTTAGATTTTAGATCAGATCTGTGATCTGATCACTAAAGCTATGTTCTTTCTTCTTATTCACATTACTATGCTTCCTTTTCACATCACCATATGTTTTACTCATGTTTCTCATATCCTGCCACACCTTGTGTGATGTGCATGTATTTAATCTCCATCCCACAGCCTTGAGGCTGTATATGCTTTCATTCTACATGCTTCATCCTTGACTATTTAATTAGCTGCCACAGATCCAGATCTAAAGTAGATCAGATCTGCCATATGTATTTAATATAGTTTTGAATATATAAACTCAAGAGTCTAGCACTGGAGTCTCCAGTCTAGTTCTCTTTGGATAATTCCTCTAAAGGGATCCACTCTGTCCTCTCCCTTCAGTTCATCAAGGACTAGCTTCCTTGCTATTCCCTAGTCTTAGTTAGGTGTTGGTTTGGTTTGCCCAAGGCTTAGATTAGTCCTTTGGAGCCATTTCAGGTAAGGCCTACAAATCACAACTCTGATACCAGAGGACGATTTTATCTTATCTTATCAGATTAGATTATTCACATGGAGATTTCTGATCATCCGCTATGACTCATGCCACAGTCTAGACGACTTGGCGATTCTTTTCTTTTTCCCGATCCGATCTATGATCTGGATCTATATCCATATGATTATATTGGTTACACGGTAATCTCCATTGACTTCTCTTCCTTATTTAATTACCGCTCATGCTTCTCTTCCATTTCATCATACATACACATGCCTCATGTTATGCTTCCATTCCAGCACTGCCTATTTTAATCTCCATTACCCTAGACTCTATATCAGTAGATCTAGCATACACATGTATATACATATCTATGCATATATAAGCCCAGAGACTACAACAAGGATTTCCTCAGTCTAGTTCTCTTGGGAATTTCCCCCATAGAGATCCACTCAGTTCCTTTTTGTTTTAAGTCTTAGTTGGTTGTTGGTTTGCCTTGAGCATAGTAGCTCTTTGATCATTTCAATGGGGAGATGAGAGCAGGAAAGCAAGACTAAATAGGTATCATGGCTACACATGGACCAAGGTACATAGGGCTATGGGTTAGACGAGTAAGGGAATATACAAGGACAAGAAGGGATGGAGATGAATTGTACATGAGGGAGAAACAAGGAATGGAAGATGAGAAGGAGACAGAGAGATCTGAGGACTAGCCTCAGGGTGATGACGTGGAGGGGTGACATGGCAGGGGAGGGATGACATGGCTAGACAATGACATGGCTAGATGGTGATGCAGCTAGACGGTGATGTGGCTAGGCGATGACGCGGCTAGGAGGTGATGTGGTTAGGTGATAATGCAGCAGAGGGGAGGTATGTGGTTAGGTGGAGGGTCGAGCAGGAGGGATACCAACTAGGTGATTGAGGACTAGAGGGTAAGAACAAGAGGGGAGGGAGTGGGAGGGGTAGGATCGAGATGAGAAAGAAGAAAAAGGGGTGGGCTAGATTACGTGCTCAGCAAGAATCATAACATCCTCAACACCATCGCACTTGTCAATAGCAGAGCAGACATCTCCTGTATCGACAAAGACTTCACTAGAAAACAAAGACTCCCCCTCAGAAAACTCAAGAAACCAATGCAGGCCTGCAACATTGACCACTCTCAGAATAAATGGGGCCTCATCACCCACTCTTGCACCCTCTTTGTCAGCTTCAACAGGATCATCATGAAACCTATCTTCCACGTTATGGCCACTGGACGGACCAACCTCATCCTCGGAAACCCCTGGCTAAAACCCACCCTCCCTACTGAATATTCCCACTTCACCCCTGTCTTCTCTAAAGAAGCCTCTGACTGCGTTCCCCCCTCCCGGTCCTATGACCATGAAATCAACCTCAACAAATCCTTCATTCCCAAAGTAGGGAAGATTTACCCTCTATCCCCGGATGAATGGAAAGCCACTGAGGACTTTATTGATGAGAACCTCAGCTGCGGAATAATCCACCCTTTAAACTTCCCCCAAGCCACCCCCTTCTTCTTCATCAAGAAGAAAGGGGGAAAACTCCGCCCTTGCCAAGACTACCAATACTTAAATGAACACACTGTTCAAGACACCTACCCTCTCCCCCTCATCTCCGACCTCATTGACAAACTCCAAGGAGCAAAACTCTTCACCAAGTTTGACGTCCAATGGGGCTACAACAATGTCTGAATCAAGGATGGACACCAATGGAAGGCCACGTTCATCACCCACAAAGGACTCTTTGAGCCAACGGTTATGTTCTTTGGCCTCTGCAACTCCACTGCCACATTCCAACACTTCATGAATGACTCCTTCCATGATATGATCACCAAAGGATGGCTCGTCATCTACATGGACAACCTCCTAATCTTCTCCCCTGATAATGCCACACACACCAAACAGACCAAATGTGTGTTACAACACATGATGGACTTAGACCTCCATCTTAAACTCAATAAATGTGCCTTCACCACCCCTGAAGTGGAATACCTTGATATGATTGTCAAACCTGGTCAACTTGCCATGGACCCCGTGAAACTCAAAGGGATCACTGAATAGCCCATCCCCTCCAAAGTCACAGATGTCCAGTCTTTCCTCAGCTTTGCCAACTTATATAGGCAATTTATCCCCAGTTACTCCTCCATCGCCCACCCCCTCATTGATACCACCAAGAAGAACCTCCCCTAGGACTGGAACCCTGCATGTCAAAACACTTTCAACCTCCTGAAAAAGACCTTCCTCTCCAAACCTGTCCTCACCCTCCCTGACCTCTCCAAACCCTTCACAATTGCCACTGATGCCTCCAAATACACCTCTGGTGCCATCCCCCTCCAACTTACTCCAATGGCAATTGGCACCCCTGCTCCTACCTCTCCAAGTTGTTCTCCCCTGCCAAGCGAAATTATGACATTTATGACTGGGAATTCCTGGCAGTCATCCATGGTCTGAAATCCTGCAGGCAGTACCTCCATGGATCTCCCTTCCCCATCCAGGTCTTCACTGACCACAAGAACTTGACATACTTCCGTCAAACCCAAGCCCTCAACCGCCAACAAGCCCACTGGCTACTTGACCTTGCTGACTTTGATCTCAGAATGATCCACATCCCCAGGAAACTCCTCACAGGCCCTAATGCCCTCTCCTGCTGGCCTGACCTCCTCCCCACATCCGACACCAATAATGAGGACATCACCCTCCTACCACCCTTCCTCTTCATCAATGTCATTGATACCACCCTCTCCAACAAAATCTCTGCTGCATCCACTAATGACCCCCTTGTCCTCCAATTCTTGCAGAACATGCAGGATGACATTCCCGCTCCCCTTTGTTCCCGCCTCACCGACTGGCAAGTTGCAAACAGCATTCTCACTTACAAGGGAAGGGTGTTCATTCCTGATTCCCCCGGCCTATGAAAACAGATCCTCCACTGTTGTCATGACCATGAATCTGCTGGACACCCCAGCTACTTTAAAACTCGCCAACTTGTGGCCACTGAATTTTGGTGGCCCGGTCTTGCCTCCTTTGTGTGCAAATACATCAAAGGCTGTGCCATCTGCCAGCAAAACAAGATGAACACCCATCCTACCATTTCCCCCCTCACCCCCATGCGCTCCACCACATCCCACCCCTCCCAGCAGATCTTCTGTGATCTGATCACTGACCTCCCCCTTTCCAATGGCTTTGATACCTTGTTGGTCATGGTCAATCATGGACTTATGAAGGGGGTAATTCTCTGTCCTACCAAGAAAACTATCACTGCCAAAGGAATCACCACCCTCTTTTTCCACAAAGTCTACCTACATTTCGGACTCTTTGACAAAGTCATCTCAAACCATGGTCTCCAATTCGCCTCCTCCTTCACCAAAGAACATAGAAAACTCCTTAACTACAACCTTGCCCTCTCCACCACCTACCACCTACAAACTGATGGAGAAACTGAACAAGTCAACCAAGAAGTGGAAACCTATCTTGGAATCTTCTGTGGTAGCTCCCCCACCACTTGGGCTGACTCCATTACCCATGCAGAATTCACCCATAATCATTGTCCCCACTCTGTCACCTCCTAATCCCCCTTTTTCCTCATGATGGGATTCAAACCCCATGCCCTTCCCTCTATTCCCACCTCCTCCCATATCCCTGCTGTGGAATCACGTCTCAAACAACTGACAGCTGCCAGAGACGAAGCCCTCGCCTCCCATGAACTTGCCCGACAAGTCATGTCCTCCAGAACCTATTGACACTTCACCCCCTTCAAGAAAGGTGACAAAGTCTGGCTCAAAGCCAGAAACCTAAAAAGATCAGTAGTCAACCTGAAATTTGTCCCAAAACGAGAAGGACCCTGTACTGTAGTCAAAGTCCTCTTCCCGATCACCTACCAACTACGAATTCCCCAAACCTGGAAAATCCACCACACCTTCCACACCTCCCTTCTCATCCCCTATAAAGAAAACAATATCCATGGTTGGAACTTCCCCGTTCCACCTTCTGATCTGATCAACAAAGAAAAGGAATATGAAGTTGAGAAGATTCTGAAACACCACAGCACCCCATCCTCCCATTCCTTCCTAATCCATTGGAAGGGATACTCTGCCAAAGATGACTCATGGGTTCTCAAAAAGGATTTTAGTTATTTTTTTTTCTTTTTTCACAAATATAAGAAATGACATGCTATCGCCTTCTCCCCAGCAAACCCCTGCCACAAACTCTGACCCCACATGGCCATCCCACCATTCTCCTTGAATTCTCTCTCTCCCACTTTTGTTTCCTCCTCTGATTATTATTCCACTCATCTCACTTTCCCCATTACCAATTACCTCCTTGAACTTCCTGAATCCTCCCCTTCCCCCACTGACAAATCCCCTCCCACTGAACAGACCTCAGACCACCCTGTGACTAACCCACAACCCCACCACTGGATTACCCTCCACCAACGCTATGACTTCCCTTACTTCCACCTGGACTTTCCTGACTCCCCCCATTCTGAAACTTGGTACCATATCCTCGTAACCTATGACCCCTGCCCACCCATCCCACCATGTACCTATTTCCTCTATGATGACCCGAACCACTCTTGTATGTCATCCCCCCTCTATCATTGCCCCTCCTGCAGCCAACTCACTCCCAATTATACCATGTTACAATGCCCCCATGGAAATCATCCCCGCTGAAACAGCTCCAAAGGGCTAACTGAGCCTGAGGCAAACCAAACCAAACCTAAGCTGGGACTAGGAACTAGCAAGGGGACTAGCCCTTGATGACTGAAAGGGGGAAACTGAGTGGGATCCAATTGAAGGAAATATCCAAAGGAGAACTAGACTGGGGATCCAGTGCTAGACTCCTTGGGTTTATATATTCATATGAAATTAAATACATGTGTTAGATCTGGATCTGTGGCAGCTAATTAAATACACTAGGAGGAGGCATGGATCAGGAATGGAAGAGAAGCATATGGATAGCCATAAGGCTGTGAGATGGAGATTAAATACATGCCCATCATACTAGGTGTGGCAGCTAATGAAGAACATGATGAAAACATATGGTGATATGAAATAGAAGAAAGGGACATAGCCTTTGTGATCAGATCACAGATTTGATCTAGGAATATATGGCATAAAGATCTGATCTAAGATCTATAGAAAGGAAAATGTCTAAGTCCAGAAGATAAGATAAAAGATAAGATCAGGATCAACTAGATCACTAATATAAGCCATAGTGGAGTTGATAATGCTCCAGGTGGGTAAGATATAATTAGATAAGGAAAGAAATAAGTGATAGCATCCCTTGTATGGTTATGAGCACTGGGCCTTACAGAGTTAACTGTTCTTTTCTAAGAAGAATAAGATAAAAATGTCTGAAAGAGATAGATAAGAAAGAAAGACACATAAGGATGTGAAAAAATGAAAATTATCCTTGATTACTCAGTAATCCTAGTGCATAGCACTTGCTTATGTTAGCCTGTAACATAATATGTGTCTCAAGTGACAATTCACCACCGAATAACAATGTAGAAGACCTAGAAAAGGAAGTGAGGGGTTTATAAGATAAAGAAATATTTTGTTGAATTGTGAGGGAATTAAGTGCACTATTGTTTATTTCCGGTGCTGCTGTCTTCTCTTAAGGTCAAAGCAGCTAGAACTGACAAATGTGTTCTCCAGATGTGTGCTTTTCCTTCCACGGATGGCACACTATAAGCTAGGGGTGTCAAACCTCCTAGATAAATCAAGTGGGTAAAGTTAGTACAATTGAGTCAGTGAGTTACTTAGTGTAACCAGTATGTGGGTTGTTTGCCAATCCTCAATAGAATTGAAGGTATTGGAATTTGATACTATATCTCAATCTGGTTGTCTGGTAGTAAGTAGTAGTGGTAACAAAATGTATATCAAAAGTGTACTAGATAGCTTGTGCAATTGCTACTAGATTTATTGCTCTGTTGTGGTTGGATTGGTTGGTTAAACCTAAAATATTAATAGCTTTGTAGAGTAGTAATCTGACAATATGCTAATGTGTCAAGATGGTGAGGTGTTGAAACAACTCAAGTGGGCAAGTTCAATAGCTTCATGGAGTAGTAATCCAACAATATGCTAAGATGTCAAGATGTTGAAATGTGTATGTTGCTTCCAAGTCAATTGGAATTTAGTAGGCTTCACTTAGTTCACTCAGATGGTAGCAATGGTACAATCTATTATTGTGCAACTAAGAAGATTTGTTATCCAGGCTATGGATAATTTACTACCACTTATCCCTTGAGGTGGGTATTTTAGGAGAATGTTCTGGTACTGGTAGAATTTGTTGTTGGGGATCTCTTCCCTTTTGTTGCCCTATGTAGGGTTTTCTCCCAAAAGGTGTCCTATTTCACTTGTCCTCTGTGGGTACAAGTCTTTACTCCTCACAAGAATACTGGCAGTCCTGGAACTGTGGGAATGAGATGATCTCTCTGTGGAGACTTCTCTGATATGAGGACTTAAGGGTCAACTGCCCTTCTATTCTATTCAATCAAGAAATAGAATATTGGTTCTCTCTTTCTTTGGCCTGGAAACTGTCTCCTTTTATACATAAGTACAGGGGCTGTGCTAGCCAATCAGCAGGCATTGGCTGCTTACAAAGCAGCTTACCAATGCCAAGACTATGCTGAGTCATGCTGAGCCATCATAACTCATTTCCCAGCAACTGAGTTATTTTCAGTCAATCTTAGTCTTTGGCTTGGCGCTGAGTCAGTATGAGTCATCATGAGTCACGCTGTGCTAGGCTGTGCAGGGCATGGTCACATGGCTCACGTTTTCTGTAGAGCTTAGCTAGGTATATAGATATTTAGATAGATATTTACTAAGTAGTTTGCTCTAGTACCAGGAACTCTATCCTAAGTGTAATCCTAATATCTTTTGAACTACTTGAAGGAATATTATGAAAATTGGTGGGAATATGGGTCATACTGTGGGTCAATAGGCTCTAAGATTTCTAAGGATTTCGTTCATGAGAAGTGGTCAAATTTAATGTTCTCGGGTGGTAGCTTCTGACTTTGCAGCTAACAATTTTAGTGCAGGTCACCGCACCTTGATGGGATGCCCTCTCTGTTACAGGCTAACATAAGCAAGTGCTATGCACTAGGATTACTGGGTAAGCAAGAGATAGTTTTCATTTTTATTGCCCTTATGATTCTCTTTTCTTATCTTTCACTCTTAGAACACTTTTATCTTATTCTTCTTAGAAAAGGGCAGTTAACTCTATAAGGCCCAGTGCTCATAACCATACAAGGGATGCTATCATTTATCTTTTGTCCTTATCTAATCATATGTTAATCACCTGGAGCACTATCAACTCCTCTAAAGGCTCATATCAGTGATCTAGATGATTCTGATCTTATCTTTTATCTTATCTTTTAGACTTAGTTGTTTTCCTTCTCTAGATCTTAGATCAAATCTGTGATCTGTGTTAGATTCTGTGATTGCACACCTTTGTGCAGTTATTCTTATTTAGTTTGCTGTGCCACAATGTGGCGCATTGTTGTTGTTTGTTTGTTGTTCGCTCCTACAGTAGTCGGAGTCCACTGTCTTTGCTTTCCTCAGTTTCTGACAGTGGACTCCAGGTATGTCATACCTTACATTACTTCAAACTCAGTTTCTGACAGTGGACTCCAGCTGTGAGATTCCAGCTGTTTAACAATCTGATCACCAAGGCTATGTCTTTCTTTCTTTTCACAATCACCTTATGTTTTCCTCATGCCCTGCTTTCATTCCATCACAGCACTTGATGTGCATGTATTTAATCTTCATCTCACAGCCTTATGGCTATTCCATGCTTCTCTTCCATTCCTAATCCATGCCTTTCCCTCCTGTATTTAATTAGCTACCACAGATCCAGATCTAAAGTAGCTCAGATCTAGCCACATGTATTTAATTTAGTTTGAATATATAAACCCAAGGAGCCTAGCACTGGATCCCCAGTCTAGTTCTCCTTGGATATTTCCCTCCATTGAGAACCACTCAGTTTCTCCTCTCAGTTATCAAGGGCTAGTCCCCTTGCTAGTCCCTAGTCTCAGTTTAGGCATTGGTTTGGTTTGCCCTAGGCTTGGTCAGCCCTTTGGACCCATTTCACTCTTGGAATTATCAAGAAGAGAAGATAGTACATGTAAAACACAAGCCACAGGAAAGTTGGTGTTGGTGCAGTCTACTAAGCTATTCTCATCCATGGGAGTATCTGTTGTACTACCAGCATCTGTAGCTATTGTATGACTGCCAGAAGAGACAGTAGAAATATGAAAATGTTCACAGGGACCCTCATCACCTATGAACTGTGTCCTTTTAAAGCCTTGGCAGTGCAGTGGTGTGCTTTAGCCTTAGAATTTATCACAATAAAATGCTTCAGCTTCTGCCAAGATATAGAAAGATGTTCCCACACTCTGCTGAGCAATCTGGGGGGTGGCAGGAGGAATGGGAAGGGGATGAGCAGCATAGTGTTGAGCGGTCTGGACCGGCTCTTCATGCTGATGGGGCTTATCCATAGACAGATTAAAGAAGTATTGTTCCCATGATTGAGGTGGGAACGAGCGAGCGGTGTGTTTGTTGGGATTCATGGGGCAATCAGGCCAAATGTGACCTGCTTGGTGGCATCTGTAACACGTCCTAGTTTCCTTTCTAGGAGATTGTGCCTATTGTGCCCGAATGTCTTCCATTGGGGCTCCCTGACTGGGTTGGATACCAGTGGTGGTGAAGTGGCATTGCTGTGGCATTTGTGCATAAGGACATTGTGGGGGCAGATAGTATGGTTGGGGATAATGTGGAAAAGAAGATCATGGTGGAGTGGCTTGGTGCATGGGAGCACCGCATTCTAGAGCTATTTTTTTGAAAGCTCTGTGTTATGATTTGCTGGTAACCCCATTGGATGCTAGTTTCTTTTCTCTTTTCCTCGTACTCGCTCTCGTTCGTACTTACTTTGTACTTCTAGTGCCCAGTCATTGAGCCTCGCTGAGCACCCCCCTTTTCCCAATCCAGTTATCTTCTTCCTGATGATGTGTCCCTTGATGATGACGCGTCCTTTTTCTTACTCATCCTGTATTGTTGATGAGGCATCCTTTTCTTTCAGATGAGGCATCCTTTGCCCTTCACCCAGGCTTGGGCATCCCTATATAAAACCTTGTCATCGTACCGTTGTACCCTAGCTTGACATACCTAGGAATACAAGCATATCCTCTTGTTCTTGCTCCCATAAGTCTTCATTCTACTTTTGAGTAAACACTGTGAAATACCCCGGTGACATCCCAGTCACTCTGTTATGACTTGCTAGTAACCCCACTGGATGCTTATCTCTTTTTCTTCTCTTTTGTACTCACTCCTGTTCGCACTTACCTTGTACTTTAGTGTTCAGTCATTGAGCCTTGCTAAACACCCCTTCTTTCCAATTCAGTTATATTCTTTCTGATGACACGTCCTTTTTCTTACTCATCCTGTATTGATGGTGACGTGTCCTTTTCCTTCAGATGACGTGTCCTTTACCCTTTGCCCAAGCTCGGGCATCTCTATATAAACCTCATAGTTGTACTATTGTTGAAATGGCCAAAGAGCGAACTATGCTCAAGGCAAACCTACAACCAAAACAAAGACTGAAAGCGAAGAAGAAGGATCAAGTGGATCTCTTTGGGGGAAATTCCCAAGAGAACTAGACTGAGGAAATCCTCGTTGTAGTCTCTGGGTTTATATAGCAAACTACATATTTGTACATGTGTGCACTAGATCTACTGATGTAGGGTCTAGGGCAAAATGGTAATTAAATATGCATGTATCAGATGGTTCTGATGGAACAACATGAGGCATATGCATGGTGTGGCAGAATGGAAGAGAACCATAAGCAGTAATTAAAATAAAAAGAGAAGTCGACAGAGATTACCATGCTACTACTATAACCATATGGAGAAAGATCCAGATCGTAAATTGGATCAGGAAAAGAAAAGAATTGCCAAGTCGTCTAGACTGTGGCATGAGTCTTAGCGGATGATCAGAGATCTCCGTGTGAGTAATCTAATCTGATAAGATAAGATAAATCTTCCTCTGATATCAGAGTTGTGATTCATAGGCCTTACCGCCGAAGCTGCCTTTTTCTTAGAAGATAAATAAAAGTAAAATCGGGAAAAATAGATAGACTGTGGGAAAAGTCTGATGTAACTTGTTACGACCATAACAATTGTACCCTAGCTTGACCTACCTAGGAATACAAGCAACTCTCCTCACTCTCGCTTTGTTAAGTCTTTGTTCTACTTCCAAGTGAGCACTGTGAAAACCCTCTGGTGACATCTTCGTCACTCGACCCACCAAAAGTTCACCCTTCTCGTCTCACCTGTCTTTGAGCAGGTGAACCTCCCTCGTCACCCTGAACTCTCTCAACCTCACCCTCTCTCATGTCCGACAAGCCCTTGTTCAGGCTTGTCTCCAAGTCCAGTATCCTGACCTAGACGTCCCCAAACATGCTAGGCAACACTCTTGTTTTTGCAAGATCAACTACTGCCTGTATCACCACCAGTATTAAGCTTATCTAGGTCTGTGCTTGCCCCTATCCGGGTCAAGCATAACATACTCGATCCACTAGAAGATTCACTCTTCTCACCCCTTCTGTCTTTGCACAGAAGGATCTCTAGTGACCCTGGACTCTCTTGACCTCATTCTCACTGGTGTCCGACAAGCCCTTATCCAGGCTCATCTTCAAGTCCAGTACCCAGATCTCAATGTTCCTAAGCACACTCATCAACACTCTTGCTTTTGCAAGATCGACTATTGTCCTTACCACCATCAGTATTAGGCTTATCTAGGTCGTGCTCACCCCTATCTGGGTCAAATGTAACAAAAGGTCAAGCTTTTCTCAAGAGGTTACCATCACTGTAAACCTCCAACATATCTTCTCAACCCCCTCCCCTGAATCCTCACCTGTGGGGAACTTGCCATCGACAAGACAATTCAGAAACCCCTTCTGAACACCCTATCTCCGACAAAGAGGAAAAAAACCCAGAACCCGACCCCGACTTCATCCTCCCTTCCTAGGAAGAACAAGATGACGACCTTGTGTTATCACACCAGTTCTCCGCCTCACTAAACCTCCCTCAACTGCCTACCCCATCATCCCCTACACCTCTCGCTTCCACCCCACCACTCTCCATCCCCAGAAGAAGCATCATTTATACCCCTCTTCTGCCACCTCCCCCAGTCATGGCTTTGACCAAACCAACTGAACTTCGCATCAGAATCTCAAAGGGATATGATGGTTCCCTCAACACCTCAGAACGATGGCTAAACACCGTGATATTCTATCTCCATGTAAACGATAAAATGTATGACACCAATGCCAAAAAGATCACCTTCACTCTATTATATATGACCGAAGAATCTGCCGTCACATGGGCAGCAACCTTTTGACAAAAATGTGTTGCATCCAGATCCCTTGTCAACCTTGGAACCTTCGTTGACTTTGTCACCAAATTCGAAACATCCTTCAAACAAAGGGATACCACCAGGATAGCCGTCACTTGGCTGTCTACTAAACGGATGACCTACTTGAAGAAAGATCAGGATTACTCCCCTACCTTGACCAAGTACATCTCCGAATTCCAAAACCACACCTCCATTGCTACAATCACCAACCAGAACATCCTCATCGAGTACTTCTCCTCTGGTATCCCAGCCAATCTTATGAGAAGGATTATGTCCATGGATACTGTTCCCTCCACCATTGAAAGGTGGTATGAAAAAGTGATCCACTTCCAAACCCAACAACAGCAAGCTGATGAGATCGCTCACTGTTCCCAGAAACCCATGACCTCTTATCATCCTTTCACTCCCACCAAACTGGCTAAAGATCCAGATGCAATGGATGTTGATGTGGTAAAAGTCTCTAAACTCACCCCGGAAGAACAAAAGAAATGTTTCAACCTTGGGCTATGTTTCCATTGCAGAAAACCCAGCCACTCTGCCACAACCTGCCCTACCTTCAAAGGATCTTTCTCCCTGGCCAAGAAAATCAAACAAGTAATGACGAAAGAGGAATCCCCTCCTCTCATCAACTTGGATAGTGAAGAGAAAGAGGCGGCAGTCAATAGAGTGACCCTCTTCTCCTTGGATTTTTAACAAGGGAAGTTTCTTTGATGCAAGCTTCCCCTACCCTTGGTTGTGCCCCTGTAACTGTACAAGCCCCCTTGTCTTCAATGCAAATCCCAATTCAACTCATTGTACCCATGCACACTATGAAAGTCGTTGACTCTTTCGCTCTAGTTGATAGTGGAGCAGATGTCTGCTGCATCGATTACGACTTCGCCAAAAAACACAAACTCCCTCTTTCTCACCTCACCAAACCCCTCCAAGCCTAGAACACCGATAATTCCTTTAATAAACATGGTGATATCAAATACTCTTCCACCTTGTTCGTCAGCATCGAAGGAATCGCCCAAAAGGTCACCTTCCACGTCATGACCTGCAGATGAAACAACACCATCCTCAGTCTACCTTGGCTGCGAAAAGCAAATCCAACCATCCACTGGCAAACCAAGACCTTGTCCATCAATGAATCAACTGATCAATCTGCCTCTCTGTACTCCACCCATGTCAAAGACCTTAGATGACACGAATCAATTTTCAAAAAGAAGAAACCTACCCTCTATCCCACCCCCCTTAGACTGCTGAAACATATCATGGTCAACTCCATTGATGATGTCCACCTCCACCATTACCTCAACCAAGAGACTGAGTCTCAATACCTCAGGTGGGCATATGATAACCACACCATGCATAGGATCATCTGTTCTGGATCCCGCTTTGTCCCAAAAGCATCCCCAGTTATCACCAAACTTACTATGGCAACAGAGCTCACCATCACTGCTGAATTGGCAAAGCCAAAAACCACCCTACCATGTGAATATGAGAAATTTGGGAAATATTCTCGAAAGAGGCAACCAATCATGTTCCCCCTTCTCAGCCATATGACCATGAGATCAACCTAGATGAAGGATTCGTTTCTAAGATAGGAAAAGTCTACCCTCTCTCTCCTGACGAACAGAAAGCTACCAAGGAATTTCTCGATGAAAATCTTCACACCAGAAAGATTCAACCATCGAAATCCCCCCAAGCATCCCCATTCTTCTTTATCAAAAAGAAAGATGGAAAATTACACCCCTGCCAGGACTATAGATACCTAGATGAACATACCGTTCGTAATGCTTACCCCCTCCCTCTCATCACTGATCTCATTGCCAAACTCCAAGGAGCCAAAGTCTTTACTAAATTCAATGTATGATGGAGATATAACAACATCAGGATCAAAGATGGACACCAATGGAAAGGCACCTTCATCACTTACAAGGGGCTCTTTGAACCAACTGTAATGTTCTTTGGACTGACCAACTCACCTGCCACCTTCCAATGTTTCATGA
>JBBPRS010000301.1:0-25644 GCA_038093155.1 Boletus huronensis | reverse complement strand
TGTGTGATGGGGTGTTCGGGCGAAGCAGGACGCAAGCGGGGGGACGCGTTCGCATAGATACGTTTCACGTTGATGGCTCGTCCAAAGAATGCGCTGTCCAATATGATCGGCAAAAAAGTAGCGAGTCAGAGTGTGTGAATACCTTAGCAAACGTTGCAGGTCGCCCTGGGCAGCGAGCACGATGCGCTCCAGGCCGGTCGTGTCATAAGGAATACAGGAAAGCTTTTTGGGGTGAGTGAGGGCATGCTCCTTGATGAATGTAATGTAGACAGCTTGCCTTCACGTTCGTGGATGCGGTGTTGTACGAGTCTTGCATATCGGCGTGTTTCGAAGGATGTTGAGAGCGACTATTGAGATATGTTCTGTGAAGTGTGCACTTTGATTTCGGACCTCAAGGTCCGCCTGGCTTTATGAGGCCAGTGAAATCGTGGGGTAAAACAACCGTTGCCACCCCGATTGGTATCTGTACAAGCAAGGAAGCTCTTTGCTTCAAATGTCAAATCTACACACCCACACCAGAAGGTGAAAAACGAGCAGACCATATCCGTTATTTAATGATGATAAACATATGGTCCTCGTCGAGCTATATTTAATATTATGGTTGTCGCCTCGATCGCTGCGACGTAAATGTGGGAACGGTATCCACCATATTCATGGCTATAGTGGTGCCATTCACGGCTTTCTGGCTCTCCATGGGTGCGCCAGCGACCCCCAAAACGCTCGGGAAGGGGGAGCGGAGTTAAGATAAGAAAAAAGTAATGACGGAGGAGGGAGAAAGGATAAAGGGGAGGGATACAAACTGACCATTGCGACCCCAAACGTGGGGATTCAGACCCAACCCTCGACCGTGTGAACCGACAAGAGCGAAACGGGTAGTAGGGGAAACATACCTTGCCAAGTCTTATCCTTTCAAAAGAGAAAAAGGGACTTGACGTCGGGCGCAGATAGGTTTCGAGTGGTATAGCGGATCTTAACTGTAGCATCACCCATTCAGCGATTCTTTCCTTTGGATACTGGATCGTGTTTCAGCGAGACAGGAACGCATCGTCCGGGTCCCAACCATACCCGGATTGATTCCGCACCAAGATCAAGAATGGCAGATTAGAAACGACTGGCAAGGAGGGAAGCTTACCTATAGATACGTAGCAGATTACTTACTGAGGGATAGTACGCTTGACGTCGAAGACGTGATCATCTCGTCTTGACCTTGGCAATGATATCATCACCCACCTCCACATACCGACCGTACTAAAAAAACAAAAAGAAAAGAAAAGAAACGCCATATCCATATTCACGACCAGCGGCCGAGCACGGAAGAGGTTTGATGTGCGGCGGCCATATGGAACGAGAGAGACACACAAGGTGTGGTGTCAAGCAGTAAACGTTTGATTCTCTGTTCAGGTGGAAAGCGCGGAGTCAGAAGCGTAGACAGACACGGACCGATGCTATCGCCTAGTTCACTATGATGAGGTGTTTGTAAAACATTCAAAAGAAGAGCTGGTGACAACCCGGTCCGGACAGCATGACGGTGATGAAACGAAGTGCTGATTCTGAGCTGAAACACCGACCCCATGGGACAACTTGAAAGCCGTAAAGCAGTCGCTGATTTAACAAGTCATATACGCACGGTACTGAGGCCAAAACAGCAAGATACAATCTGGATGGAGAATTTGAAGTTGGCTGCGAGTTCAATTGGTTAGGCTAGACTACAAGTTTTGATCGTTGACAGACATTTACCCTAGTTTGCCAGCGTGCCAACTGCCTTGCGCCCCATATATTTATAGGCGTACGTTGTACCACTTTCACCTACTTTAGCGCAACACGCTTGAAACATCAGGTTCCGTGCCGGTCGACTTGGAGATAAACTATGTAGGGTTGTGACGACCGTTCGTTCCTAGTCCGTCCAAGGTCGGGGCGCAATGTGATTGCCAAAGAACATGTATATTTGTCGACCTCCGTGTTGCCCCTGCTCCTTCTCCCCCGGTCTTCTTTGTTTGGATGAGAACGCAAATTGCAAAGGAACCCTCACAGATAAGAAGAGTCTTATTTTTTTGTCGAATTGATAACGCGTGAAATGTGGCAGATGATGTACCGCTCGACCGGCCCTGTCCGCCAAAGTCGAGCATAGTCCGTATCCACGGAGAACGCCTGGATGATGCTATCAATAGATAAGGCCTCACGTACGTCAGTTCGATTGCCTGCATCCACTTGCACGGTTTTCCCGCTCGTTCCGACAAATTGGATCCAAGCGGAGAACATCGTCGTAGAACACACCTGACTCGGACCGACTCGGCACAGACCCCGACTACCTCCGCCGTATGCCCGCGATATACCCGCCTGTCCGGAGCCTAGAGGAACGTAACGGATCGCTTTGGCCATGGAGAGAGAAAACACTTGCACGCGCGCTTAAATGATGGTGTGAGAACTATGCAGATTGGCTGAGAAAAACAGCGATGGGCTCATTTCGGAGTCATTAATCCAAAAGAGTGATCCAGGTAGCTCGTTGCAAGGAACCCCCTTGGCATGGTTTCCGAGTCCATGGTATTGTTCGACGATGCTGCGTTCACGGACCGGAGCCTGAGCGTGGGCGTGCTATCATTTGTGTTTGATCCCAAAGAAAAAAGAGTTTGGAAGTTCGGATTTCGCTGAATACGACCGTCGGAACATTTGCAACCAGTGTTCAATTGCGGTGCGCCTTCTGAATGGTCCTCGCGAAGTTCTCAGTCAAGTCCCCTCGTTGATGGTCGTCCTCATTTGCACCCTCGGGGCAGTGATACCGCCGTACTAGGCGAGTCGAACAATCCTCTTCTCCCGGCCGGATAAAAGATACGTTGAGTATTGTTCCCAATTCAACTCCAGTGGTTTGCGAAAAAAGTACTCCTGCGACAAAGAACGACACAACCAAGTCAATTAGTCATGCACGTAGGTACACTATGCGCCACAATCCAAAGTTGGAAACTGGAAACGAGCGTCGCATGGACTATTCTTACAAATTACAACGACCCCCCCGTCGTCTACTTAGTGTACAATCGGTCCCATATGTACGGTACTCCAGCCCGGTTTGATGGTCTCTGCCACGGTGGCACGTGTCTCCTCCACGTCCGATTCCTCGAGAAGCCAGTCCTCCCCACGGCTAAACATCTCCCGGTCCGGAAATACCTCCAGGATCTCCGTCTTGAAACCATCAGTCTCGAGCGTATACGTCCGGCGCAGCTCACGCTTTCCCCGAACAATTGGCGTCTCAACGCTGAGGAGACTAAACTGCGGGGTACGACGAAGCTGTCGAAACGTTTGTCCAATGGGGAACTTGTCATCTAAAAAGAGATGTTCGCTTTCGGGGGAGGTGATCGTGACGATTGACGTCGCGATGCAGACGACACGGTTGTCGCACAAGAGGTGTACTTGACGCGATTGTGTGATGGGGTGTTCGGGCGAAGCAGGACGCAAGCGGGGGGACGCGTTCGCATAGATACGTTTCACGTTGATGGCTCGTCCAAAGAATGCGCTGTCCAATATGATCGGCAAAAAGGTAGCGAGTCAGAGTGTGTGAATACCTTAGCAAACGTTGCAGGTCGCCCTGTGCAGTTAGCATGATGCGCTCGAGGCCGGTCGTGTCGTAGGGAACATAGAAAAGCTTTTTGGGGTGGATGAGGGCATGATCCGCGATGAACGCAGGCGGCTTACCTTCACGTTCGTGGATGCGGTGTTGTACGAGTCTTGCATGTCGGCGTGTTTCGAAGGGTGTTGAGAGCAACTGTTGAAGTCAAGGAGATACTCTGTGAAGTGTGCGGTTTGATTTCAGACCTCATGTTCTCCCTGGTTTTATAGGCCGGTGGACTCCGGCTGTTTCGCCCCGATTGGTATCTGTACAAGCAAGGTCTCCGCTTCAAATGTCAAATCTACACGCTGACACCTACGGTGGGCGAGAAGGATCAGGATGACTTTTCACCCGTTGAGGTTTCCAGGGTTCGGTTTTAATCATGTATCCGACACCAGAAGATGAAAAGCGAGCAGACCATATCCGTTATTTAATAATGATAAACGCGTGGTCCTCGTTGAGCTGTATTAGGGTTGTCGCCTCGATCGCTGCGACGTCCCTGAACTCGGCTGTAATCATGTAAGTTACGACAGTCAGTCTCACGTTTTCCATGGAGGCATTCACGCCTATTGGGCTGATAACGCTGATCACGTCAACAGCTGGGAACTGTAATGATCTTGGCAGGCCTGGCCTGGCAAAACACGCCATCGTTTCAGTACTTACCACAGGCCATTTGAGAGTTGTGATTGGAGGATGGCTAACAAAAAAAGGAAATCAAAGGGTCTTAGTAAAAAAGCAAACAAGCGAAGCCCATCCCAAAGTCTGTTTCAGAATACGGCCAGTCAGTCGAAAGTCTTGATGCTTCTAGCCGCGGGTATCTTAAGAGAAGGATATGAATATGGAGTGACGTCGCCTAGCGAGTTCATCAATGATACAAGCGCGTACAAGCACCTACGAGAGGGACCACCGTGTCACTGCATGTCGGACCGTCAACGGGTTCTCACCTTGATACACTTAGCTCGTTCGACTTCACAAGGGTGCACTCGCTCCTCAACCGACAAAGAAGGCTCCCTGGAAAGGTCCGTGTCATTACTCCAAAAGTGAGGAATAGACCATCGCCTAAAGGATGATCGGAGAGAATCATGGTCGCAGTAAAGAACAAATTCTTGGGAACTTCTGCAGGACTGTTGTCAGTCGGACACTCTGGCTCGAGCTAGGCAAGATCCTCTCACATGGAGCAACACGCTCACAAACAAGTAAAAGAGGCCCTTAACTTAGGGTGCTTCCGGGGACATTCTCGGAAGCCAATAGTCAAAATCAGGCAGGAAATGGTTTTAATTTTAAACATCGAGTTTGAAAGTGATGAATGTATGTACAGATTTGTTACTAAATAATATATATATATATATATATAATTATTTTCCCGTAACCCAAATGCAAAAACCAGTTTGATGATAAGTCCTTTGCTGACCGAATCCATTGCTAGCGCTCATCCTGGACTTCATCTCATCGTGGTGGAGCAAGCAACTTGCACCGAATAGGTGCGTCGAATCAGATAATGGTACGTAGCTTTCTGTTCCATATTCATGGGTTTCACATGCTTTGCAGGGGAGAGCCAAAAAAACACGCAAATTCGCCGCAGTCAAACGACTACTGAGTCCTAATGACGCCCGTTTGTATGACGCTTACTCTCCTGCTTCATCAGGCGAGGCATTCAAACCATATTTTAATAGGAAGGAGAACCAATTAAAGAAAAAGAAAAAGGAGGAAGAGGAGAAAGCAAAAGCAGTCCGTCGGGTGTGCGTGGTCGTATCATACTGTTCCACGGTGATTCACTACGCCACCTTTAGCCCGCAAATCGCGTCTTCCCTCTTTCTCGCGCACAATACGGAACTTGTACCACCATATCGCGTCCTTATCGACACCAACTTCATCAATTTTAGCCTTCAAAACAAGCTGGAGCTTGTCAGTGGAATGATGGATTGCCTCTATGCTAAATGTGTGTTCTTCTTCGCTTCAGTAGCACTATCTGACTATGGTGAGAAGGTATGCCATGCGTGACTGACTGTGTAATGGCGGAGCTTGAGAAATTGGGCCACCGTTACCGCGTGGCTCTAAGGCGAGTCCCCGTTTTCTTCCGATGTTTCAGAAGCTGAAAGCTCCCTCAAGAGTGGCTCGTGATCCTCGATTTGAACGCCTCCGCTGCAGTCATACCGGTACGTATGCCGACGATTGCCTGGTGCAGCGTGTGACGGCACACAAGTGCTATATCGTCGCAACGTGCGATCGTGAACTCCGGCGACGAATACGGAAAATTCCAGGAGTTCCACTCATGTATATCGTTGCGAGGCGATACGCTATCGAGCGCCTGCCTGATCAAGGAGCACCAATCTAATCAAAGACAAAAATCATCATGTCTGATTGTCTCGCTTTGTGACGCAAGCCTGAGATCTTGACTCTCTGAACCAATTAAGTTCCATCGAGACGTACCTGAGGATATGATTAAGAAACTGCAGTTCACACACTCCTTCCTTCCTTGCATCGGGTAGAAACGTCTCGTACGTGGTCGCGTCAATCTTACTGTCTTCGTAATCTCACTCCGTGGCATCTTCTCGGCGGCGTTAACGCATGATGTTTTGACCATGAAAATCTACTGGTGTGACTTGAGGTTGTCGATGTGTCGTAACTCTATCGAAGTTTAGGCCGGATTGATTACCATTCAATTTCGATGAATTTAGCTAGACGAATATCCCATACCCACCTGATACCTCGAGCAAGTAGAGTTCTAGTGCGTGGGCATTCGTCTTCTGTGGCCTAGCAACCGCTGCCTCGATACAGAAGCTTCATTTCAGATAGGGTGTTACGGTGTTACGTTTAGCTTCGTTGATCCTAATGGTCGGGTTTCAGGTCCGCGGGAGCCAAATTATTGACAGAAATATCCCAAGTGTTTCACAGTCCCGCCATGCATTCCATTTGGTGATCTTTCAATCATCAGCACTGCATCAATTTCATGCACTTACCTAGGTCAATATCTGCGAGGCTGTGATATCACGCGGGGCAGGATCCCCAATTCTTAAACCCCTTATAGGTGATAAACAGCTTCACTTAGTGCCTCAAAGAAACTGTTGTGCAAGAGATTTGTAGAGGACTACACTAACCTCTCTTCCCATCTCACTTCCCTGGGTGCATTAAACGGGACCATATGGAACTCACCCGTGCCAGTGTTCAACGATGAAACTCAAGCTGTGTGTGGATGGTTCTTCCTCTATATTGCAATTATCGAATGGTGCCGTGGGATGTCGGGCCTCCAGGTCAGCCAGCTTGGGTCTGAAAATAAGTCAGTCAGCAACACCTGTGTTGAAACGTTGATGCTATCTTGAAAATGCATTCGGGAGGTGTGGCATGTACTCTCATGCACTGCTGTAGCTGCAGGTTCCTCCAATGAGTTGATGAGTCTGCGGTCTAGCCCTGATTTTAGCACAGCATCATCGTTCTTCCCAGGAGCTTGACATGGGAAGAAAAAGTTTGCTGCAAGTTACAACTGAGTACTGTGGGGTTTCCCGTATGACCCTGTACGCTATCCTTTCTGCGTTGGGTTCGCGTGATACCAAGGAAAGTTAACCTTGCTTCCTTTCAAAGGATTCTTCTCTCTTTCAGTACCATCCTCGGTCTCGGAAAGCTCGTTCCCATGCGATGGTTCTCTTCAACGGGTCACAGGCTCGTCCACAAACCGGAGGGAACCCACCCGCCAACCCAAGAGCTTCCGCTATCATCACGCACAGCTACCGCGGAAACATGTTTACTATCTCTGTACAACTGTGGGAGTCAAAGAGGGTCATTCCTTGGGTTGTTTCAGAAAACACTGAAACGTATTCACAATGAAAATCTGCGGAGAGTGGATGCACTGCTGGCATTACCTTGACGATTGTTTTTGCTGCTTGATCGGATTTACCAGGTCATCGGGACGGGGCCCGAGACTCTTTTGATCAGTACCTCAGTGCCGACAACCGGCGCAGCTTGAACCATGAGCCACGACGCGTGTTTCGACAACGTCCGTTATGACCATAACATTATGAGTGCCATGATAGTTAGCATAGGTTTCAGGGCGCAATTGGATTAACAGTCACAGCCCTCGTACTAACATTGGGCGTATCTGCGACCAATCGCAGCATAGCCAGATGTGGTAAGTGAATGAATGTATTTGGTTAACCACTCTTAGTAATTCGCTCAAGTGACAGTGAAAGTCGCGTCGTAGCTCAATGTAAAATAACGAAAACCGATAAAACTCTGGCGGTAAATTTCTTCAACTAAGTATCTCGAAAAACCCTTCTGTGGATTCTGTGCTCTTGGTTACGGTACGTCAAAATCATTCGATCACGTGAGATGCGGGGTAATTAGAGTCATTAGACCCCGACGCGTCTAACGTCTTCCGACACTCTCGTGCATTCAGTCAGCCCCAAAGAATCCACGTCTAAAATAGCATGTCAACGAGCACAGGACGATCAGACGATGCAATCCCCACCGTATATCCGTATTCTTGGTCTCCCCAGGGTGCCGCATTCTCCATAGAGGAATTTGTTGCAAAGGTGAGCCCGGTGGTCCTGAAACACGGTTCGTGTCTCACACTCAGTAGTATAAGCCATCTATGGTTCAAAATGATGGCACCAAGCCTGTGAGGACGCGTTGGTTTCAGCAAACAGAGTAGTGTTGACATAACTGGTCTAGTGGATATGGGTGAGACGGGAAGCAAAAGCCGAATCACCATCAGTCGAGAATGAAGCAGCTGCTGTCGTGGAAGCTACAGCCCTTTGTGAGTACTTCGCATTTATTAAATCACACGAGGCTCAGGTCATCCGAAGTGCAACAAGTCACCGAGAGGGTCGAGCAAATCAAGGTAAGAACCATCGGACTTGTGGCACTGTTATGCATCTGACATTCAACGAGAACGACGCGTCGGTCCCTGTGCGTGGTAGCAAGAAAGCAGGTACACTAAGTAAAAAGGAGGTTCGAGAGCAGGTCAACAATTCGCTCTGCCACTTGAGTTCTGAGGGGCTCACTCTCGTATAGGCACAAGCCGAAGCTACTGACAAGCTGAGGGATATATCCAAGAAGCATGGTTTCGTGGGGGGGAAGTGGTAGGTTTCTATGGATCTTTTTTCGATTGCATGTCATTTCTGTCTACTACTAGGTTGATTTTTGCGCCATCGGACAAGGTAGATGCAATTTGGAGCAAGATAGCATGTGAGATTTTATAGCTATAGCTATCTCATGGCTAATCTCTAAATAGTTTCCCTGGTCTCTGGCTCCCTATCTTCTACTTCTGCCTCTTGTGCAAAGGTAGCTACATCACCTGAGAATGCTGCCCTTGGGTACCAGCATGTGATATGTGTATACATTCCTGATGTCTATGATAAAGAAGATGTTACTGCTGTATGTTTCAATTTGAAGCTCACTCTGTGATGCTGAGCCCTCCTTAGGTTATGAAAGTGCTTTTGAGACAGCATGGGCTCAATCTCAGTGGAGTCAAGTCTGATCTATACACAGTGATAGGTATAGTTTGTTTTTCTTTTCAGTACATTCCTTACTAACTTTGATTGCCAGGCTTGGACAGCAAACATCCTAGTGGCATACCTTCAACTGTATGTTACCTTCTTCTCTTCTAGTAACATATCATCTGAAAGTTTGGTAGGTTTGGAAGAATGTGTCATTGCTGAAGGATTCTGAGATCAAGGTATGTGTGTACTTGATAGCTAAGGGCTAAGTTGAGATGGTTCTGCAGGAGCTAAAAGAGGCATATTACACTGAGCTGTCTGCCTCTAAAACTGCAACAAGTGTCACAGCAGATTCATACAAGGACTCCAAGCCAACTAGAGGAAAGTCTTGGCCTCTTGTTAAAAAGAAGGTCACAGAGGATCCTTTTGCATCTGATGATGAGACTGATTCCAAGGGTGGAGGGTTGGCTGATGTAGGTGGAAAGAGGAAGGTCCAAGAGGGTGAAAATGAGGGTGGCAGTAATAAATCCTCAGTCGAGAGGAAGAAAATCTTGTGATTGAACTTGAAGTGGTTTGAAGTGGCCTTTTTCATTGTCTTTTATGCAGTTTGATATAGAATATATCATACTCTATGTGGGAGGCTAATTGACTATGTTCATCTCATTGAGGGTCTGGTGACTTTCACATTAAAGATAGATGTCTGGAGATTATAAAGCAAGAACATCATCAAATGCAAAGATAACATTGCATTGATATCATATTCATATTGTATTGGCTGAGCAGTCTAATCATTGTGGTCTCAGATCCTTGTAGTTTCCTAAATAAACATATTTTCAAAGTATGGAGGCAATCCTGAGTCCATCAGGATATCATAATTGTCAACATGTTTCACAAAAGATGAGACTGGAAATTTGGGATCACAGATTTAATAGTAAATGAATAACATTCATGAAAGAACCATTCAGTCATGTCCTATGGAATACTAGCAGGGCACATTATAAAGGCAGCAAACATCAAGCATCATGGAAGCATACCAAGTCTCTTGTATACTGACCTCAAGTAAATTTGTAGTCTGCTGAGCCTGCTCTTCTATCCAGAAACTGTTTGGCATACTGTGATGCCCTGACATGATCATCTTTTGTGCCAATTTTCGAGTGTTGCAAATGTGCCAGAGGTTGGATGAAATGATCTGTGAATTGTTGTGTTTGGCGTGTTTGCCATGAGTCTGATATAGAAAGGGCTGCTTGGATATACATCCAAAGTGCCCTTTGAGCGGGATAGTCCTGCACCAGGGAAATGGCATGATCCAGTAAATCTTCCTGGATAATTATCTCCACCAAAGCCGAATCTCCGCTCTGGAAAGCAGCTTGAGAGAGTGCGAGAATGGAATGAATTGCACTATAATCAGACACATGATGGTCGATCCATCCCTTGACTCGTATGATTTCGTTGCGGAAAATCGGAAGAAAGCCGACGGCATCCGTACGAGAGAGGTAATCCGAGAGAAGACTCCGCATGCATATCAGTCGATGTGTCCACGCAAAGTAATTCCGCGGATAGAGCTCGCAAGCCCGAGACACCAAATAGAGTTCTTGTTGGAGCTCGTCTTGTGACGCGAAATGGAGGCGACGATGGGAATCCAGGCTCACAGTGTCTGAGAACTGCGGATCATATGCGGCACTAAGAAGCCATCGCCTGTGGTACCACAACTCGGCATGTTTGGCGCAGTGCTGTGAAGAGAGAAGGGATGTCATGAAGCGGAGTTCAGTGTGCGGATCGATCAGATGCATTCGAACGAGATGCTTTCTGGCATTAAGCGCTGTCTGATGGGATGGATTGGCGAGTACCAGAACGGACGATGATGCGATCAAAATCCGGACTAGAGAGGCGTCGAGGTCATAGTTCCGTTGGCTCACAATCGTCGGCCGCGTTGGTACACAGCTGCGAGCAGACTTGAAGACATCAACAGCATGGAGATAGACTTTGTAAAGGATCTTTTGTGGAATACCGAGGTTATCCTCGACGAAAAGGAATGGAGTAAAGGATGGTTCCTCGATGTTATCTGGATTCTGTGTGGGCATCCAGATGGAGCCATCGCCGGGAAGGATTTCAATTGTCTGACTGGAAAGCTATGTTGGGTGTATATTTTCTGTGTGATATTACTCACGGACACCTGGCTAGGAGCGAAACAAGGAGTTCGTATGTTTCCGAGGTTGAGGCAGCGAGAGGACTCATGCCAGTAGCGCTCGGAGCCTCGGACGTCGATCGTGTGAATACTCTCAAGAGTTTGCCAAGATCTCAAGACACCACTACTTCCACGACTCAGATGTGCCGACAAATAAACGGGCGTTTCTTTCCTAGTTTCTACAACGGGGAGTTGTATCAGGATTGGTATCTTGCATTCCCGTGAATGCCAATGTACATTCCAGGTCGGCCAATTTCTCTCCGTCATCTGCCTGACAGGTTCTGTGCCCAGTACCGTTCAGCGCCCTCAGGTCATGTTAGATTCCCCCATGATCAGGAGGCTCATCCACGTCCTCGTTACCGTCTACATAACCAGTGCTATCGTATACTCATCGTATTCACTGTTGATGACTGCGGGGCTGAGGATAAAAGGATGGTTCGCTCCTATCTCAACAAGAACGAAAAATGATGTGAAGCTGCGAAACTCCGAGCACGCCCTGATCCCGTCGAACCTTCCCGAAGAGATGTTGTATTGGCCAGCGACACCTAACGACGAGCATGACCTTCAAAGTAGCGAAGTCTCCATGAGAGAATCGCTCTTCCTCTCGAAAGCCTTCTCGCAAAGCATGCAACCGTGCAAAATCATTCCCTTTTACTACAAAGGTTCAGCGATCTTCGACGACGACGACATCACGATCACTACTCTCGTGACTTTCAATCGATTCAACGTGTTCGGGGAATTAGCCAAACGATACAGAGGTGCGAGAATAGTCTCTTGGGGCTGCTGGCTTTATACATTATGCACAGGTCCCATATCCGCCGCCGTTCATGTGGTACCCAGCGATTCCCATGTTATCCTCGATGCACTGCATGAACTGTACACAACCACCCCCGGAATGTCCGATTTCGTCGATGTACACCTCGTTCTCTCCCCATTCGCTCGCCAACTGAATACATGGCGCAATGCCGCCCGTTTATTCGCACGAACGGAATTTGTCATGATGCTGGACGTCGACTTCGCCATTTGTACCGACTTTCGAAGTCATGTTCGAGCCGACTTGGACGGTAAGGTTGGACGTAGCCTTCGGGATGGCTACGCGGCATTGGTAGTTCCGGCATTTGAATACCTCGATCAACAAGATGGCGTCAACCCGGATACCTTTCCAAGTGACAAAAAGGTTCTTTGGCTCTTTGCGTTATCTCAATCGAGATAAATCTATTTCAGGTCCTCCTGGAGCTTGTTCAAACGGGGAAAATCGACATGTTTCATAAATCTTGGGCTCCGGGGCATAACAGCAGTGATTATCCACGGTTTTATTCCGCCGCTCCGGGAGAGGTATACAGAATCAAGCAGTACCAATCCGCATATGAGCCATACGTCATTTTTAAGAAAGAGGGACCACCTTGGTACGTGCTAGGATCCTGTAATCGCACTCCTGCCTACTTTTCACACTAGGTGTGATGAGCGCTTCGTGGGATATGGGGGAAACAAGGCTGCTTGTTTGTATGAAATGTATCTCTCTGGAATGTCATTTTTTATCCTCGCGGATCATTTCTTGGTTCACCAAAGTCATGCGTATGAAGAAACCGCACGCAGACTCGAGGTGCGCGGTTCTTTCTGTTGACCGTGACGCCTGGTCTGATGTGCATGTGTCACTTGCCTCTTGAAGCGCAAAAGTAATCGCAAGATTTACCAGGACTTTAAAGAAGAAGTTTGTCTCCGGTGAGTATGCCTGGTACCTATGGTTCATTTCCCTTTGCGACTGGACTCGTTGATCATGTTTCGAAGGTATCTCCGACAACATCGTGACGCTGGTACGCTGAACACCACTCTGGGACGCAACGTCATAGAGGAATGCAAGAAGCTAAAGGGGGTCTCAAGTTCAACTGTATACGTACGTCTCTTGCCGTTCATATCAGAAGCATTCCCAACCTCCGAGTCGGTCTAGATCCTGGATGGAAAGGTGTAGGGTATTTCGTTCAAGCAAGTTACATTATGTATGTATCCTGTGTCACTTGCGTATAGATGGCCCGAGTGCGAAATTTTGAAAACTACTTTTTGTTTGACTACATGGCATGGGAGGTGCTGGCTGCACACTTCAGCTGTATCAGCATGCGGTGTGACCCTGACAAGGATTCTGCGTCACGAACTTGGATCCATGGAGATATCCGCACAATATATCTTAGATTAGCTCTTTGAACCCTCGCAGTATCAATTACGTCGAGATTGCATGGGGTTGGTCGATACGGCCCGGGTGTTCGGCAAGAGGCTGGTGGAGTACTACAAACGCCTCCCCTGTCGGCCCCCCTGCGTCCCCGTGCGTTTCTGTACATGTCTGACGTCGCAGCCCCTGCCCGGGCTGTGGGACGGGACCAAATGACAACATACATGTAAGCTCCACTGACTCGCAGATAACACGTTTGAAACGTCTATATCTCCGGCTAGCTTGCACCATACATCTCCATTCTTTTAGCCGACACACCCTGGCCACTGGCATGGACGCTTGGCTCATCGCCCAATGCATGGCAAGACTCCCCCGTCTGACCTACTTTTCTCATCCGGAGTCTTCCCTCGACGATTTCTTTTCCGGAGAGGCGAGCACCGTAATGGACGGGAACAATCGAGACAGTACCTCATCGTCCGTTCAACAGGGGTATGTACAACTCGTGGTTGAGGTTTGGAAAAATATGTTGAACCCGCTTTAGGGCAGCTCCGCACGAGCTTCAGTTCCTGAAATCTCTCAGCCAGAGCCTTGGGATCCATCCTCCTATGGGGAACAGAAGCGCGGCCGAACTCGACTTGCGCCGTTATCATGGACGTATTCTGTCTCGCGGCCATTTCTCCGACTTGGCGGACCGACGTCTGGGCATTGAGTGCGATAGCTGATAAACGCACTATGAGTCAACTATTGCGGTCACTCAGTGACCATCGCTTTTTCACAGACCCAGGTCAAACGCCGACATCGTCGTCTGGTCCAACTTCGGTGTCAATTTTGCCTTTTCTGTCCACGTCCGCCAATATACAGGCGCCTGCAATGTCATCATCGGCTCGGCAGGCGGTATCCTGTACAAACTTGAATAGACCCAAGTCTGCACAGCTGCGAGTCATCACGAACGCCTCCCATACCTCCCCACGGTATCAGTGTAATAGGGAGGTCGCCGAGAAACAGCCATGTGGGGAGTGGATTGAAGGAGGAAGCAAGGAGGTCTGGTTGCATGTCCGTACAGCCCATGGGTTGAAGGGACTCTATAGTTGCTGGTGTCACTGCAGGTGGGGTGGGTGTGTGAAGGAACTCAAGGTCAGCAGTCTGCAGCGGCACATCGCCAAACATTTGGATATCAAGTGGTGCTGCTCGAACTGTGATATGGTCTTTGCACGATATGACTACGTGCGCAGACATATCAAGTTGAGCGAGGAGTGTCATGACGCTGAGGCTGTTAGACACTTGGTCTCGGAGCAAACATCAGGGACGTAGCTGAAGCTGCGGCTGGAATCACGCAGCGCTCTCTGAACGATGATTTAGCATCGACTGATGAGCATTATTTCACCAGCCTGGCTTTCGGTAAGAGTCGTATCAATTCGATCCGACGATGGCAGTTCAAACGTTCGTTTTCTAGCGAACTTGATATTGCCCTTACCGAAGTTTGACGTTCTGTTGATTACTACAGTTAGATACCGTCCTGAATACCCTCTTAAAGTTGTTATCAGATAAGATTGTGGCAAGACGAGCAAACGTGGCAAGTCGGCATCCAGTCTGTGGCGGTGCAAAGTACGGTCAGCTTTGTCGCGCACTCACTTTAGCTAGACGATCTAATTTCTTGACTGCCACGGGGCTAGTCACTTGTCTGTCGTCCGCGACGACCTTCAATCTCGACGACCTACGTCTTTCGCCTTCCGGGAGGTTGTTTAGGCGTTGGACCACATTTTGATTGTGTCTTTCATCATGACTACGTGTCGTAGAACACGAACACGTCGAGCTGCGTGGCTGGCCTTTGGGCTCGTCGCGCTAACTGCATTCTCTGTGTCTGCACAACCAGAAGCATCGTTTTCTGTTCAAAGTGTAAGACAGGCACTTAATGTTCGTTCGTCCTCCTGACCAATGTCTTCTGTCAGATACAACCCGACCCCACACCTGAATTCGGTGCCAATAATGTTCGTGAGGCACCCGTAAGTACATGTGCATTGCCTTCACATCCCACCTGGTTAGACTTGAAAGTAAAGTATCATTGACCACACCACTCTGCAGACACCCCGACGCGCACTGGTGGATGCTGAACAGGGAACCGAAGGTTTGATCACTGTCCGCTGGAATTGCACGCGACGATTAACATTTGAACAGCTACTCATGCCTTTAGGCTTGCAATGATAACTCTCTCTAATCTCACCGCACATCCACCACCATATGACCACGACCCATTCTCACAATCAAGTATCTCACAAGCAACCTCGTTCCTCTCATCCTATCTGCCCAGCGCTCAGGGTCAAGGACCCATTGGTCGTGCCATCCGCATAGCGATCAAACTTCGTCAAAAAATTTCTCCTTTCCGGATTTTCTCTTGGACGGATAGTTCGGCCGCAGCTGCACGCAAAAAGGACGAGGAGATACGCGGCAAAGCGATCAAGGTGATTGACTTGCTCCAGTATTCAGCTGAGCTTGGAAATACGGATGCGCTGTACACTCTCGCTCATCTGGCCTTCGTACGTTCTTTTTTCATCGGATGCCGTGTCGTGCTTTTGCATTGAGGGAACGTTCTTCACAGTTACCCCCAAATGTTTACTTTACGTCGGACCCCAAGCTTGCTTACTCGTATTTCTCTATACATGCATCCTTGACTGGAAACGCATCATCACAGGCAGTCCTTGCGTTCTTCCACGCCACAGGGTACGCAGACACGGTGTCGGTGGATCAGGCCAAAGCTATGTTGTACTACACTTTTGCCGCACAAGGAGGACACAAAGGCGCACAAATGGCACTCGCATCCCGTTATTGGAGTGGTATTAGCACGTTGGAAGACTGTTCTCGGGCTGTGGAATGGTATGAAGCAGCTGCTGATACCGGTAAACATTCGACCTGTGTGGTGTGGCTTGTACAATCTATTGACATGTGTTGACAGCCATGGAGATGTTCTTGTCAGGCCCTCCCGGGGGTCGTACTTTACCTTACACACATACACGTCTCTCCGATTTGGACGGGGGAGTGTACGGACCAGGTGCCAGCGTTGCATCGACAGGGCTCAACGTCGTGAAGCCAGCTGTAAAAGCAGGTTTTGCTCAAGCCGCAGGTGAGACGTGGGAGGATCTTCTCGAGTACTACATGGTAATTTTTGTTCCATGGCACCAACTGTTTTGATTCATTCTGTCGTTTCCAGTTCAACGCCGATCGTGGCGAAATGGATTTTGCGTACAAACTTGGCAAGATCTTCTATCAAGGGAGTATCTACGCGTCCTCGGGCGGGATCGGTTCTGGCTCTGAAGGTGTCGGGCGCATCGGTGAAGATTTCAATCTCGCTCGATCCTACTTTCTCAACATTGCGCGTCAAGTCTGGCCTCGCGATCCACTCAATCCACTCCAGCATAGCGCCTTGAATGACAAGGCTGAGGGCATCACCCAACCCGGGTGGGCTGCAAAAAGTGCTGCTTACTTGGGGAGGATGTACATGCGTGGAGAGGGTGTGAAGCGGGACTATGAGATGGCGATGATGTGGTTTGAGCGCGGAGCAGAGTATGGTGATCGCGAGTGTCATAATGGATTGGGTATCATGTGGCGAGACGGGTTGGTTAAAGGACGCCAAGACGTTGGCAAGGCGATGGGATACTTTTCGCATGCGGCGGGCCGTGAATTGGCAGAAGCACTCGTCAACATTGGAAAACACCACTATGGTACGTGCATGCGAGACATTTCGAGTTGAGCAATCTCATGTTTGAATCAAGGCAGGGGCGAGATCAAGCTGGCAGGGACTTACTTTGAGACAGCCGTTCGCTACGGGTCTCCGTTTGAAGCTCACTTTTACCTCGCCAAGATCCATACGATGAATATGCGCACTGCTGGACTTCCTCAAGGCTATGTGGCCGGTTCGTGCGCGAACGCTGTTTCGTTTTACAAGCTTGTCGCGGAACGTGGGGTTTGGGATGAGGACCTCGTTGACGATGCCGAGTTTGCTTGGGACAGCGGTACCGTGCGTGGCAAAGAAATGGCCGTTCTCAAATGGTGGACCGCAGCCGAGAGAGGTTCAGAAGTGGCCCAGAACAACCTCGCGTATGTCTTGGACCAAGGTCAATTCAAACATCAATCCTCTGGCCATCCGTCGGAGCTGACGTATCGTCTGTACTTTATAGATAGAAGCATTCTGCGTCTGACGCGCTTCGCTCCCATTGAAGCATCCAACGACACTGCACGACTCGCGCTGACTCAGTGGACGCGCTCCGCTGCGCAGCGTAACATCGACTCATTGGTTAAAGTTGGAGACTATTACTACCATGGGCTCGGTGTACCAGACGAACCAGAATCGGTTCGTTGGGAGAAGGCGGCCAAGTATTACCAAAGTGCAGCGGACACGCAGCTGAGCGCGCTCGCGATGTGGAATCTGGGATGGATGTACGAAAACGGCGTGGGTGTCCCTCAGGTGAGTGGCGACGCTCGGGGGACCGAGGCGGATTCACATCGATATTCCCTGCAGGATTTCCATCTCGCAAAGCGGAATTATGATCGAGCGTTGGAAACGAATAGCGAAGCGTACCTTCCCGTGTTGTTATCCTTGATTAAACTGTATGCCAAAAGCGTTTGGCATACGTTACAGGGTGGGCAGAATGGTCTTCCTCTGTGGGGGTACGACGAAGATAAATGTACTATCTCTTTACGTTACTTTACCGGTTCTAGCGCTGACAACACACACTCATAGTGTCCATTCCGCAGAGGGCGAACTTGAAACGGGAAATCGATGCTACTTCTCCGACACAACTCGATCCCAAGGATGAACGGGATATACCCACCGCCGAGGAACTGGATGACGAATTCCGGGATGACGGCTCATGGTACATCGGGAAAGCCAGAGAAGAGTTTCACAGACGCCGGATAGCCGAAGCCCGTCGCGAAGAAGAGGAGGATCCTGTCCAGGTCTGTTGAATGCGTATCCCGCAGATCGTCTCAGCTGACCAAAGCCCATCTTCATTTCAGTGGGCGAGGGGCAGGAGGAACGCCGAGAACGATCGGGACGGTGACTTTGGCCCCGAAGACTACTTTGATGCAGCGTTGAGGGGTGGCCACCGGGGTGAAGAGGTTGCGGACGAGTTTGTGGAGACGATGTTGCTTGTGGGTCTGTGTGTGGCCGTTGCGGTCCTGATCTACATCCGGACTCGGATCGTGGAGCGCGCGCGGCGAGAACAGGAGCAACGACAACCCGGAGAGCAGCGACAGAATCTCGGGGTATTTCCTCCGCCTGGTGATCCTGCACGACAAGATTGGTTGATTTGGCGATGATGGGGGACTTGTATATCTATTCGCCAGTTTATGGGTACCGCTATAAGCCTTGTTTGGTCTTGCTTGGTGAGCTGGCAGGTCGACGCGCGCGTGGTGCTCGACGACGACGACGACGTTGAGCTACTTGCCAGTGTTCAGACGCTCCGTTTCAGTCGAAAACCCACGTCTACGCCATCACGAGGCTTGGACACAGCATCTCATCGGGTTACTGACACACACACTGTCCCAGGCGTGCCCCGAACTTGCCCGCGTTTGCTACACACGAGACACAATGAGCCTTGACTTAGAAGCACTCGAAGGGCCCATCACACGTATTCTTACAGCACCCGGTACGGATCTCTCCACAATTAGCGCAAAACGCGTCCGCAAAGCGCTTCTTGGAGACCCGCAATATGCCTACCTCGGGTTGACACCCGAGGTACTCAAATCGGGGCGCGCGGACGTCGATCAGGTCATTTCTCGGATATTCGAGCACGTCAATCAGGCTGCGTCGACGAGTGAGGGATCGAAGCGGAAGCGGGAAGACGAGGACGAAGAGGACGGGGGTGAGGAAGTGGGCGAGGGAGATGAGCAGCTGCCTACCGAGCCGAGTGAGGGCGCCGGGGAGGTCGAGGACGCGGCGAGTAAGCCGCCAAAGAAGAAAAAGGGGAAGAAGAGCGTGGAGGAGAGCGATGCGGCGTTGGCACGCAAGTTGTCGACGGAAATTAACAGTCGGTCGCGACGGGGTGCTTCGTTGGCCGCTGGCGCGTCGAGCCCACGGAAAGCGAAGCGAAAGGCGAAGAAGAGTGCTGAGGTGGTCCACTCGGGGGGAGAGGAGGACGAGGATGGCGAGGCCAAGGCGAAGAAGCGGGGTGCTGCCAAGGGTGGGTTCGCAAAAGAATACACGCTCAGGTGACGCGACATACTATTTTGCATGCGACATGCTATGTCTGATTGTTTTACTGTTTTGTTAGCGCTCCACTTTCGGCGGTGCTTGCGGTGGAAAAGCTGTCCCGCCCACAGGTCGTCAAGAAATTATGGGAATATATCCGTCAGCACGAGCTTCAAAATCCTCTGAACAAGAAGGAAATTGTTTGTGACGATGCGCTCCGTGCTGTCTTTGCTGTCGACAAGATCGACATGTTCCGGATGAACAAAGTACTGGGACAGTACGTGGAGTTCGCGCTAACGACGATCTTTCCGCTTACTTTCTTCGCAGGCATCTCCACGAGGGGTAATAGTAGCGGAGTTGTACGATCTATACCTGCTGGGTATCTCCGATGATTCATTTGTTTCACTGGGCATTATGCAGGGCTACCCACTGTATGGGATCTTTGTTCAAGAATGAACTGTACCCACACCGACTGTATTATCCCGTAAAGTATTTTGCAAGACTAAACTCTAGCAGCACTGGCATTGAATATGAGTATTTATACAGGTAGTAAGTAGTTTTTGGATACCGATGCCTATCTGGTGTCTGCTTGGAAAATGAAGAAAGATCGAAATTGGTTCATTAGTTCAAATTCTGAAGCTTCATCCATTCCTTGTCATTCGCGTTGAAATCGACTCCTTTTTTCTTCCACCATTGCCTTGCCTTGTCCCCACCTCCAATAGCATCCTCCAAGGCTTCCTCGATGTCACACACCCGATACTGAATAGGGAGCCCGCTCTTATCCCACCACTCAAGCACTTCGCTGCGGTTATGACGCGTCGCTCCGCTAAGAGCCTCTCCGTCGAAAGTAACCTGCAATCCGCTCCCCAACCACCATCCCAAAACATCAACCTTTCCAAGACAACTCGCGTGCTGCATCACGTGGCGGTCATATTGGTACTCGAGCTGTGACGTCGCCCACCATCCGAGTACATTGACATGCCCAGCCGCACTCGCCATATCCATGACACGACCAATCTTGAGTGGCAAGCCGTTCTGCAGATGCTGTCGCTTCCACCAGTCAAGCACGGCGATGTGGTTTTTTGAACTCGCCTGCTCCAGAGCGGCTTCGGTATATTCAAGGGAAAGACCGGAAGCGGCCCACCAGTCGAGGGAGGCAATCTTTCCATTGCGCGAGGCGTTGTCTATAGCCTCGGCGATGGTGCCTTTTTTCGGAGGCAGCACCAACTCGGGGTGTTGCTCGAAGCCATGCTTCCACCATGCAAGCACTGCGGTGCGACCGTGCTTTGACGCTGTAATCGGAATCAAGTCGTCCCGAAAGACAGACAAAAAGATGGGGCGATGTTGGGTGAGTAAGAATTCGAGCACGTTAACGTACCCAAAGCGAACGGCAGCAGCAGCACCGAGTCGCGTAGGTGGGTTGAGGGAAGGATCGGAGGCCCGGATGAGAGGCACGGAACCAGTGAGCATGGCGAGATCAGTGGCACATGCGGTGCTCCACTCGTGGGGTACTGGCAGAGAAGTGGGCACCCCGAGGGCACGACAGAGCGGCCAGTTGCCTAGATGATCTAAGATGTCTGCTAAAATCTCGATTGGGAGATCTGGTGTGCGCGACTGGAGCGACTCCGAAGCCGGTTTTCCGTCTTCGACAGATTCAGAAGATGTCAGACTTTCTACCTCTGCGGTTGGGAAGTGATATGTGTGGAAGTCATGTTTTGCTAATCGCGATACCAGCTCTGAATCTGCACCAGACGTGGGCAAGTTGCGAACTTTGAGGAAGAGAACCAACTCTTGGTGGGTGAGTTTGGCGTAAGCGTTGTACACGATGGTTAACGGTCTTTCATAGTTCTGATAGAGCAATCCCATCGAGTGTGAGATTCGAGGGGAAAATAAAAGGGCGTTGCCACATACCGCCATATGCAGAAGAAACTGTAGTGGGTCCTAATAATGTGCCGGTGGGAGTCGGTCACACGTACTACGCCAGCTTACGTGTCACGTGCTTGAAACATGCGAAAACACTTGGTCGGACGGGTTTTTGGCCACCATCATCCACCGCATCTCCATTGACCTTGCCACATGTATCGATCGACGTCAGCTCGGCGGTTTCATTGCAGGTGTGGCGTGGCGTTTGGGTAATTCGTTTCAGCGTTCCAGAGTCATCCCGGGCGGTCGGCAAGTTGACACGAGTCAGCACGCTCACGTCCAACAACTGTCACGGTGCCCGTACAACCATTCCGTGTCACTTTTGATGGCGCTATCTCATGACGACATCTACACTAGCGCGGCTAAACCAATTGGGGAAGTACCCGTCCACCCGGGCGCTACGCTATACCTACGTTTCTTTGCTAGGTCTTCAAGTATGTGAGACGAATCGGACTTGGTTGGTGGTGAATTAATGCATGCGCTTGCGTTGGGCGTCATCCTCCTCGACACCGTTTATCCCTGTGACTTATCGTACCCCCTTCGATCAAGGCTCGTACTCGTGTGAATAAACTCCGGGCCCGTCAGGGGGAGTCACGCAGGTTTTGGGTGCATTGCGGTGATGCAGGGTCGTACGCAAGGGTTACGCCTTTTATGTCCTCTGGCGGCAAAAAGGTCAGCGGAAGATGATTTGGGCCATACCGGTAATCAACATGCAAGTCTTGAGAAAGCTTGGTCAGCGACCGCTACACGACATTTCACCGGCTTTTTGACAGATGGCGGCCCGGAGAGATCTGGAGTGCTGAACTACGTTCGTATCGAAACATCGATCATTATCAATGCTCGCTGAATTATACCTGGTTGGTTAGTGATAATGTCCGCGAGGACACGTTGAAGGGTAGGATTCTGCTTTGTGCGGGTCTGACGGGTCTGCATCTCTCGTCCGAGATTTAATCGTCCTGAGTTCCCTGTGTAATAATGTGACACTAAGCGGTGAACAAGGAGTGCCTACTACCTCAATAATCTTGGGCGAATCAATTGCCCACGAACTGGACAAGGAACGGTACCTTGATCATGCAAGATCTCGCATACCACGTTTTGGGCCACATAGTGTCGGCTGAGTTGGCGAGGGATATTTTACGCCAATAGGCTCGCACTCGTCCAAAGTTTTCGAAGGGACGGGCCCTCATAACAACAACAGTTCCAAGGTCTCCCTCGAGCCGAAATCCGATGACATTCGAAAGGCCATTCAGCAGGCGTTTGGGGATGATGACTCGGATAAGCACGACTGCACCAAACCAGATACCGAAGGGAATGGCGAGGAGGCGGAATACTCGTCTACCGATACGAAGGGGAAGCAGAAGCAGAAAACGAAGACATACTCATTCAAGCGGACCACGTTATCCTCTCACTGAAGACGAACTCGTCTCATTCCTTAACAACATCACCGATCGTGCCTTCGCTTTCGCGAAGCCCAAGCTCACCCTCGCGAACCCGAGGTTGTGTCATTCCATCGGTGGTCACAAACGTCAAGATGATAGGCGACTTCGAGGGTGCCGCGAGCCTCCTTCCGGCCGCGGCACAAGCACGGTCACTGTAACAAGAACTCAGAGTGAAAGATATATGAGCACATGTTGCAGGTCCAAGCAGAAGAGATGACGATCAAAGTTAGTCTTTGCATCGGTGTACTGTGGCGGTGGTGAGCATCATAACCATTCTCCCGACAACATGACAGGTATCATGATCACGGTTGCCAGCGGAGGTCTATGCGATAAGCTAATACCAACATTCCGAAAAACTGCAATCCCCGACGCATCAGAGGGACAATTTGAAAACAGCCCATCCATCCTAGAATCCATCACGATGACTCTGTTCTACATGCTAATGAAGAAAGCATGAGGTATGGTGAGAAAGATATATCCCTTGGGGAAGGAATCCGTAGACATACCTCGCTTGAAAGGGCAGTTCGAGAACTGATCTTCAGGTCAGAATACTTGTCCAACCACTTATCCAGCGTGTTGATGAATTCAGCGTGTGAGACTTCTGTTCGTGATCCCTTGGCAGTTGTACGCAGCGTGCTATTGCAGAATATGATAAAAACAGATCGCATATCGGATCGTGCAACCCATTTGGCCAATCATACTCGAGACAAAGCTGGAATTCAACGCTTCCAACGACTGATAGTTTAGAATGCATGATAGTGTAGTGCTTTTGTTTGCCTATATGGCGTGGGTTGCCATCCGCCCAATCAGCATACTCTTGGGGCCAATCTTGCATATGGGGCAGTCGCCCAGACCCAAAAGCCTGAACAAGCCCATTTTCATCAGCTTTACGCAACACCGCATCGGAAAGTGGCCCTGCATAAGAGAAAAAGAACAACAAAAGCACGTAGAGGAAGGACTCTACGTCATCAAAGTGCGTGTGCCTGTCGCCCCAGCACGTTGTAGGAAGTGTAAGGAAGAGTTCCCTGGTATGCTGGTTAATTGATAGCGACAGGAGTTTGATAGAGTACATACGGTTCGTAGTCCTTTGATAGATTCAGATTTCTTGTCATTCGGTTGAACAGGAGCGGAAGGCGTCTGCGCGGCGGGTCGGAGAAATGTATCCGGAAGTGTGACTGATACAGCTGGCGTAGGTTCCTCGGCTTTCTGCAAAACGACCATGTCGAGGTCGATCAGATATCCTCGTTCGTCTCCGGGACGAAGACCGAGAACGATGTTGTCCTCGGTGATATCGCGATGCAAAATACCGATCGTCGTAAGATATTCGTGCCCTTGAATGTCGTCGCATTAACATACCATTCCAGCCACGACGGCGGAAGAAGCAAACATACCTAATAATGCACCATGTAATCCTCGTACAAAGTCATGCACGCCCCAGAAGTACTTCACTGCGCGTATGTGTCTGACCCGGGTGTCGATTGGAGGCTAACCTTTTGGGAGGAGAGGGGTTGCTTATCGTGCGGACGGGCACGACCACCTTGCTATCTTCGCTGTGTTTGCAATCGGTCATGTTTCGCTGAACAATGTGAGATGACAGGACGGGTCGAGTACAACTGTAAGAAGTAACCAACGTACAACTATATTTACAATTCTCGCGTATTGCAACTCGGACGCGTCTGTTTCAACGTCAATGGCACTGGCAGCCGTCATCAACGTTGTAATAGCCATTGCACGAAGTGAAAGAACACAACGTTGGATTATTGAGTGTTTCTCTTGGAGTGGTGGTTCCAAAAACGAATCTTACAGTCACAGGAACAAGCTTAGCCCGCGTTTTATATCAAGCCTACGCGCTGTGGATGAGTGCTCGCTTGTCGTCGCTGATCGTACTTGATGGATAGACAACGGCTGATGGGCTGGATATCGATCGATCGATGCTATCAACTAGGACGTGTACATGATGCTTAATTTGGAAGCTACAGATACCCCTAAATGCAACTTAACTTGATTCCGAGCACGTACAGCGACTGGAGTCTTCCTTTGTGACCTCGTGTACACGCGCGCTGGGTTTATTGTCCTCACAGTTTGACCCAGGATTGAACACAGTAAACAATCCTATTTCTGCAGGTTTATCAATCTCACGGGGTGCTCTCACGTCGAGCATTATCTTACCCCTAAAGGCCACGAATTGCGAGTCAACAATCATACATCCCAATCTCATCAAATACGTCCATTTATTGAATGCCTGGTCCCGCCATATTCAAACAATTTCAATGACGTCCTTGACCATCAATTGAGATAATACAGACGGACCTGCGAACAGGACTAGCCATTCATGTATCGTCCTAGACTAATTACACCGGGAACGCAAGACAACGGAATCACCTGTGAGAGCCGCACAGAAGGCGAGAATATCTTATTTAACATCGTGATATTGTCGCGAACAATGCTTAATGTTCGCAGCCATTTGGGCCCGGTCTCATCCGGTTCGACACTGGAATGCTGCTGCTAGACTTGATGCTGATTGAAAGAGGCTCGAGTGTTGCGTGGTCACAAAGGACGATGTGCTCAAAGCCGGTTGCATTCAGGGGTAGTATTCCCAAATTAAGCAACGTTGTTGTGGACGCGTCCGAGTCAACACCATCAATCGGACACAGCCAGAATCCACATCAGACCCCATTGTCTGTCCATCAAGAACAATAAGCGAGCACTCGTCCACAGC